>JANSTX010002196.1:0-22314 GCA_027564355.1 Penthetria funebris
CTGAATAGATTGATAGATTGATAGACTGATAGATTGATAGATTCATAGATTGATAGATTGATAGATTGATAGATTGATAGATTGATAGATTGATAGATTGATAGATTGACAGATTGATTACATTGATATTGAATAGCAATTCATTTGAGAATAAATCGTAAAAATGGAGGGAGATTGATAGATTGATAGATTGATAGACTGATAGATTCGTAAATTGATAATCTAATAGAATGATAGTCACAACTTATTTTAATTCAATAATACTTAATACTTAATATTTAATACTTTTATATACTTTTTAAGCAAAAATTTTAAATTAAACACTTCATTTTCTAATATTTTCAGATTCAAATGATTCAGCAACAGTAAATCGAAATTTTATATTAAGTGATGCTCAATTAACGCCAACTACGCCATATCAAAATACAGCAAATGCTTTGCAAACAGCCAACGGGGATGGAAATGTATTAAAGAAAGTTGCTTCTTTTACGGTTGAAAGGACTAATTCTGATAATGTTACAGCTAACGTATCACGCCCTTCTTATGTACCAGAAAAATTAAATTTTAGTGCTTATGAGAAATTCGAAGGTAAGTTTCAAATAGAGTAAAATAAGAAAAATTGTGCATAGATGTTGAAATTAAATTGGTTTTTCTTTACATAATTGACTTATATGAAATTTGATAACGTACACCACCTACTCTGTGAAGTTATATAGTATATTATTGAAAGAAAAAAAAGAAAATAAAAACCCATTTACTTTGTATATAAAATATACATACGATAAATATATAAGTGACTAAGTGACAAATGTTATGATATCTAATACCTGTAGATTATTTTGTTTTGTCTAAATGTATTGCCTTTAGGAAATAGGGAAGCAAAACAAATCGATAAAATAATATGCTTTCATTTGATTATTGTCATTTTCTTTTTTAATGCTAAAAGTTTTTTTTTTGGGTTATCATCTTAACCCGTACGCAGTAGGGGCGAATAACCTGCCCATCAATGGGAATTGTACTCCATAACAAATGCGATTTTTATATAATAGAAAGGTTTTCTGGATTAAAGGATTAAAGCCATTCTTTGCCACATCCAGTACATGATCATTTCAAAACAAAAAAAAACAGAAAAAGGATGACAAAATAGATCCCTGAGGTACATTCGCATCTAATAGTGAAAGATCGGCAGTCACACCATCAAGTGTGACCTGGATTGAGCACTTCTTCAAAAAATCAAAGATAGAAGTAGGAGTCGAGTTTGGAAAGTATTGCACGATGCTACCTCCGATCAAATGTCCTAGAAATATTTAATGCAAGGACAATAGCCTCGTGAATGCTTTTACTCCGCAACGAAATGATATTGTACAATTGCGAAGCACGATGCCTGTAATACCACTTTATTGACATCTAGACTTTTGAGAATACTATATACAGTTCTAGAACGAATATATACAGGTTTCATACAAAATCCAGAACTAGACGAAATTGGTTGCAATTTTCTATAGTCGTCTAACCTTGAATTTTTAAAAACACATGGCAGTCAGATGTTTGAACAGATATTTGGCATGAACTATAGCGCTATTGACCGCGCTGTTGGCCATAATTATGATATCATTATAATTTTTGATATTATATAGTATTATGATGTATACATGTAATGATGCGTTAGTTAGGTATCAAAATACAAACTGAAAGATAAAAAAAAATTATCAAACAAATTTAAAGCGGCACTGAGAATTAATTTAATTGTAATCTTATCAGTCTAAATTTACACATAGAACATACTTGATATATCAATCGGTTTTTTATTTATTTATTTTTTTTACTTTATTTAGAGTTGATAACAAAATATTTTGTTAAAATTAAATTTATAATTATGTCTGTAATATACTATGGAAATAGTTCAAATCAGTGCTCAATTAACTCTCATAAAATTCAATATATGATGTTCAATCCAAGTCGTGCAATTTTTATTGCTTACTGGATTAGTATGCAATTAAAACGCTTCTATAAACCACCAAGATTGAAATCGATACAGTGGTCTAATAGATTACACATTAAGTGGAAAGATTATAAAATCAATTTTAAAATACTTAATATTCTGCTTAAGTTATTAGAAGTGCATTATTTTTATGTATGGCAACCTTTTGGTTTTTTCATTATTGAGCTTAATTTTAAGTATTTTTCAATTTCTGTGAAATTTACTGAAAAAATATTTATATTAGATTGGATTATCGACAACAATGTTCAAGAATTATCAGTAATGAGGGTGAACTATGACCAACGAAATTTAAGTAAAAACATTTTCTATATAAATCTTTATGTTCCTATTATAAGAATAAGTATAAGGACATTAGTAACTTATTGATGAATGTATTATTATAAATGTCCAGTCAATTCAAAAGATATTATAATTTGGTTAATTAATTTCGATAATTATCAACTGCATAATTACTAACTTAGACCAACTGAGAGATAAATTTTAATACAATTTGGTCTGGTCAACAATATAAATGTAGATAAATAAAACGATTCGCGTAAACAAACTTTGTCAAAACGACTCCCAGCAATTGTGAGTTATATTTTAATTGGCAAAGAACGATTCTTTATCAATGCTATGGAATATTATTATATAAAACAAGCATATGCAATTTTAAAGTCTAATGCTTTTTAAATTGATTATTTCAAATTTTCATCGCTCTTATCATACCTTGTCTGCTTTAAATACACATTTATATTTTGAAAACAAACACAATATTTGTTACATTCATTTACATTTACATCCAATATAATTCTAGGTAAAATGCTGTTGAATTGGTTGTCTTCATCATTTCAAAATTTAAATTGTGTTTATAATGAATGCGAAATCAATTCAATAATGCTTCAATGTTGTACAAATTTATTTGTCGCCGGTGTGATTAAACAAATTCCAGATAAATATGCACCAATTCAGGAAACGTTTAAGGTAATTAAAACATTTAAAGTTTATGATTTTATATATACTTGTGAATTTGTTTATTATATTTATTTTCAAACTATTTTAATGTTCTTGGAACGTAAACAAATTGTACTTGCATAAATATTTTATTTATAAAATATTATCAAATCTTGAAATGAAGCAAATATAATTTACTACAGTGATGTTGCTGAGTTAGAATCAACCACAAACCGAATTGAATTCCTGATCAAGTGTTTACAGTAACTCCCAATGGGAAGTCTGATATTAATATTA
Organism: Penthetria funebris; assembly: GCA_027564355.1. Lineage (NCBI taxonomy): Eukaryota > Metazoa > Arthropoda > Insecta > Diptera > Pleciidae > Penthetria > Penthetria funebris. Next base: position 3,233 of record JANSTX010002196.1, read on the forward strand.
ATTTAAAAATTGCACGAATGATGCGTTGCGGTAAGACGCCTAATTAGAATCTAACATCCAATACCATCAACCATGTCATTTGTTTGAGGTACAAACTAGATATTCTTCGATTGAGTGACATTCGATGGAATTAAAACGGTGAAAAGACTGTAATGGGATTTGTTGCTAAGAATTTCTAAAAAGCGTAGACTTATAGACTGAAAAGCGATATAATGTTGAATAATTAGATCAATATTCAGTGTAAAATATAAGCGGAAGCTTTTAACAGTCAACCATCATACTGCCCTGTTATGATTTGTTAAACTGGAACGCATACATTGGCGAATTGATACAAGTTGATAAAAACGTTTTTTTGATTTCATTAGTTGTAAAAGAAAGGAATGAATTAATAATGAGACGAAACAAGAAATAAATATTAATGAAATATAAGTACCATTAATAATGTGATGGACCAACTTAATGCGGAGACAATTGTCGAAAAACGGTTACCTGAGGGTATGTGGGAACTGTGTTTAGTATATTGTGGAAGAATTGGTGATATTTTTTATGTAAATTTAATAATAACTTATCACAATTTAGATATATATGTGCAGAGTTGTATTGTTCAACTTTCACTTCACAATGACGATGGAGTGGCCAACTATCATCGATGCTACTCAAACCATTTTTACCTCCACAGCCATTCGCAATTCGATCACAATATTTGTTAGTAATGGCGTTTGATGGAGGATAAAAAAATGAGTCAACAAACAAGATAAGCCAGGATCAGCTGAGCACCACTCTACTAATATTCGATATTTAAATGTATAACATCATAATCGTAATTCCTTGCATAGTTTCCAGTTAGTAAATTTCAATTATAGTAATTTGAGTTTACATATGATGTTACATGCATATTGGAAACGATAACTTAAAATAGTTGTGTCGACTTATGCACATCTTAGACATAAAGGTTAAATTGAACATATTCATGCTAGATGGTCACTACATTCGTCATCAGTGTGGACAATATAAATAAATTGATTGGTCGAGATAATGAGATGATTGTAAATTTATTTTATAAAATCCTTTTGTTAAATGTATAAACATTTGGATACCGAAATATTTGTTAGCAATTATCAAAAATTAAATTCTTACCTGCATCTAATTAGTAGGGTAAAACAGCTACAAAAATCATTTGCAAGAAGTGAAATTCTTCATTTTTTCCAATAAATAACACTCAATTATGTAATTAATAAATTATAAATCACTAATTTAAACTTAAACCATAATGCAAGCAAGCGAAACGTATTCTTTACTTTACTTACAGAATTATAATTACAGCGATAAAAATTTACGTTCAATGGCGAAATAAATAGCAATTCACGTTCAATGACGTAAACAATATAATTATTATTCAATAGGTTTTTTTGGAGTGCGTTCATTCACAAATAATAAATTTATTGATTTTTTTTTAGTTTGGCATTGCATAAAATTTTGAATAATCATTATAAACACATAAAATCTTAATCTGAAATAAATTTCGTCTACTATTTAAAAAAAACTTCTGCTGCAACTAGTCACTTCTAATTGAAAATATACAATGTTATAATTAATTAAACATGCTAAAAACTATTGATAATTCATATAGCATGAAACTAGAAATCACGGTTTGTGTTAAAATTTTATGAAGATGCGCTAATTGCTTAGAAAAGATATTGAAATAGCGGGAATTTTTTTTTAATATGACATTGCATAAAGTTTTGAATAATCATTATAAACACATTAAAATCTTAATCGAAACTTCTGCTTCAATTAGTCGCATCTTATTGAAAATATGCTATATTATAATTAACTAAAAATATGTTAGAATGTATTGATAATCCAACAAATCTCGGTTCGTATTAAAAATGCATACAGTATCGTTACTTGTTTTGAAAAGAAATAAAATAAAAATATTAACCATTACTAAGTTGCAAAGTAGGTACTAAACTAATTATCATTACTTTTATTTCATAAATTTATGATTGTATTTATTACGTTTATCCGTATATTTGTTTTATTTTACTAAACCTCTAATTAATGCAATCAAATTCTTCTCAAACATTTAAAACGGCCAACTTATGAAAAGTATAATCTAAGAAACCCATCTGTTTTTTCAGAGCCGCTCAAAATCAATAAAATTATTGTTATTTTTAAATTATTAGTGAATTTGCATATTTTTTCTTACAAACTTATAAACATTTTGAAAAGCTTGAAATTTTAGTAAACCCTTTAAATATTACTTTCAGGTAAAGTTAAATATTATATGACATAATAACGACTATAGTTAATATAGCTGACGAAAATATGTTTTGCTTTGCTGATATACATCCATAATTCATGTGATCTGGTCATTATCAATTCAATACATTAATTATCAACTGATTGATGAAAAATTGCAACTGACTAAAAATAAGATTTTGAATACGTATTTATTTCAGGATGAAATATTTGATTTTTACATTAATGTAAGAGAAAAATAATAAGGTAATAACATTTTCTGGTGCTCCTAATGTTTTCCTGTGAAATTAAAATGATATTAAACAAATCAGCGGTATATTATAATATCAAAAGATGACGAGAATTGAATAAACCTAGAATGCTAAGAGGTCGACAAAATCATATAATGGACTTATTTACGACAGAAATAACATAACTTACATTTCACTGTTACAATTCTGTTTAATGACGAACATAACTACGTTTTTTTTTTTATAATCGTGCCCAGATTCAAACAATCTCCAAATTCTCATTTTATGTATATTTTATATTATAGGCCAAAAGATTATTAATATGTATCTATGGCACCTATTGACGTATACTTAGATTTGAGAGATGATGAATGTTCATCACTTTTCAAGTCTCACGGCCATACTATAATAAAACACACTTTTTGTATGCTCTAGCGAAGATATTCATTGCTAACTTTTGTCAAACCATAATTTAAGTGGCGGCGAAATACATGCCTCTCCAACACGCTTGTAATGAGTCACTAGTCACGATAAAGAACGCAGATCATGTTCATTAATTTGTCCGAAATTCCATGGTTGGCAGTATCATAACACTAACGAGAGTTTCGAGTGCTTGTTTAAAAATTCTACAAATATTATATGATATATAATATGGTGTTTGCCATTCGATCGATTAATTGTACGAGGTTCGACTATATATTTATGTGATTAGTGAAATAAACCTGTTCTTTACGAATATTCGGTTACAACCCTGCACTGATCTTATCGTAAATAATGTAAGGTGTAAGGTGATAACATATGCTATAGTTTACCTTCTTCAGGACTTGCTTTTCATTCGGTCGGAAAATAATGGAATTTAATACTGATGCGATTTAGTCAGAATGCACTTTTAATCTGTCTGGACCAACATAACTGATCTGAACTCTAAGCAACCACACAGCTTAAACTGCATACATACAACGGCGAGTTTCTTCAATTCTTGCTAATTAGTAAATGATTCAAGTTATGCCTTGTGAATTGTTGTATCTTAACCTGTACTACACAATGGTACATATTGATATAGAACGGCACTATGATGTTATAATAGAGAAATTTGGAATTAATAATTATAATTATTATGAAAAATATGGAATTAATAATTATTATCCAAATACACATTCGAATATCTCAGCTCACCAGCTATCTATTTTATTAGATGTTTTTTTAATCAGTCGGCATACACGATATTATTAACACTATCTTTATAGCCTCGAATATACATCATTACTGAAATATATTGTGATGTGAAGTTACCGCGGTGACAAGATAAAATGAGTTTAGTATCCTGGGTAAAAGTCAGCCACTTCATTCGGCGGCACCTGAATGTTCCAAGTAAAACATTTACCACAGGAGATGATAACGAGTCCCATATTTGTAATAGCCACATGGACATATGTGTTTATAGTCAATTATTAATTATTTTTTGCAGCAAGTATAAAATAATAATACCTTCTGTTACATTATTATTACTCGTATACCTAGAGATAGATATACTCGTATATAAATATAATTCTTTCGTAATTTAATATAATTTAAGTAAATCGCTATTTTTAGTAAAAAAAAAAGAAGTATTTTATTTTATATGTAACTAAATACGCTGTTCTCGTATATGCATATATTAAAGACTATATAGTTCGTATGGAATAAAACCTACATAAAATATATTTTTTTATTTAAAAACTAATAATTATTTAATTTTTCAGCCCACCCTTATGTATCAATGGGCATCTAATAATACAATACCAACAATTTCATGTAGTATACCAAAAAAAATAGACACAACAACTATTTGGCCCCATCATTCGCCAGACCAATTGACATTATCAAGAACTCATTCGAATGGTAAAAATGAATTAATGCCAACAAATGAAGAATCCGAAAGTATTATGAAACAATCATCTCATACAAATGAAAATTTACATGAGGTATCATTAGACAATGTTAAACTCAAGATAAATCAATGTGATTCATTAAATTCATTATGTGATTTACTACAGAATACATTAAAGGAATTGAAAAATTCTTATTGTGATAATTTAATTGATACAAAAAATTATTGTGTTACATTAAATGATAATATTTTAAATAGCACTGATATTACATTATTTGAGAAAAATACTAATCTTTTAAATAGTACCGATATCACAGTTTTCGATTGCTGTGATAAAAGTATAAGTTCTAATTTATATAATAATACAAGTATACTAAATGAAAATGATAGTTTTAATAATAATAATAATGAAAGCTATAATATTTATAGTGATAGTAAACAAAAATTAACAACAGACAAAATAATAAATAATATTAAATCAATACATAAATTTGTACAAACCGATAAAGATGATAGTATAGTGAATAATATAAAAATTGATAAGTACATACAAACTGATGAGAATAATGTTATCAACAAATGTATTGCTGTACAAACAGAAGTTACTTCAGCGGCACCCTTTTCTCTACCTCCTTTATCATTTAAATATACTGATAAACAAGATAATTTCATACATGCATCTAGTACTACTGTACCTCCAACTATGCTATCACCTATATCATCACCTGTACTAACGCCAATTCCACCTCCAATTCCAACTCCCATTCCACCTCCCATTCCGCCTCCAATTCCACCCACTGTACATGCGCAGGTATTTTTAAATATACCACAAAAAAATACGCCTTCAGTTTCACCGCTAATACCACCACCAATACCACCACCAATACCACCACCAATACCACCACCAATACCACCTTCAATTATACATTCAATTCCACCCCCAATACCCCCTCCAATGCCACCTCCAATACCGCCTCCAATACCACCATCATCAGTGTTTAATTCAACAAGTGAAACTATTAATACCGCATTAATATCAGCACCACCTCCGACTCCTCTACCACCACCACCACCACCACCACCACCACCACCACCACCAATACCATCATCGTCTTCAATTCATTCCGTCAATAATTCTATAATTGCACCACCTCCTCCTCCTCCTCCACTACCGTTTATGTGTAAACCGCCACCAGTACCACCATTATTTCTTCCTCAAAATCTGGTACAAGAACAAAATAAAAGTTCACAAAATGCTTGCGTACCACCACCACCAATGCCACCTGCAATAGTAAAAAATGGTTTAGGAATTAATCATCCATCACCGTTGCCAATGCCAGCAGCTGGAAATGCATGGTTTCAGACCACAAGTAAGTTATTTAAAATAATCATATTTTTTAATGGACTTTTAATAAATCATTTTCGTGTGCTGTATGAACAAAATATAAATATTAAAAAAAAAAAAAAACCATTATTATAATTTCAGCTCTTAGAAAAAATGCATTGAGTCCACCAAAACCAATGAAACCTTTGTACTGGACACGGATAGTTGCACCAAAACCAATTGAAACAGAAGAATCTAGTGAAAAAACAACAACCACTGTATTGTGGCAAGAGATAGATGAAACAAATTTAGAAAATCTTGATGAATTTACTGAATTATTTTCGCGTCAAGCTGTTGTACCGAAAAAAGTTAAAACCGAAATTACAAAACCAATAAAAATTCAAAAGGTTAAAGTTTTAGATGGTAAACGATCACAAAGTGTTGGAATATTTTCACGAAGTTTGCACATTGACTTTGCTGAAATTGAACATGCAATCTATCATTGCGATACATCAGTTGTTAGTTTAGAAACATTACAACATATAATGGAGATTAAGGCAACAACGGAAGAATTAAGTCAAATAAAAGAAGCAGCATTAAATGCTGATGCAGCACCACTTGATATGCCCGAACAATTTCTATTAAAAATAGCCAATATTTCCTGTTCGTCTGAACGAATATCATGCATTGTTTTTCAATATACATTTAATGAAGGATGTTTTTTAGTGTCTCGTAAAGTTGATACGGTGAAACATCTTTGTGAATTTTTAATGGAAAATGAAAATCTTAAAACATTACTTTCTATTATTTTAACACTTGGAAATTATATGAATGGTGGAAATCGTACGAGGGGACAAGCTGATGGTTTTGGTTTGGAAATTTTAAGTAAACTTAAAGATGTTAAATCTAAAGATTCAAAAGTGACACTTTTACACTTTATTGTTAAAACATATATAAGTCAATGTAGGAAAAATGGTACTCCATTTCACGAATTAGTTTTACCAATACCAGATGCAGGTGATGTTGACAAATCGGTAGCCATTGATTTTGAAGATCTTAAAAAACAACTTAAAGATTTAGAGGAACAACTCAGTGGTAATTAATTCTATATTTAAATTTTCTATTAATTAAAATTTATTAACATTTACTTTGAACGAAATATATTTTACAGAAACTATAAAAACAACTGAAAAAGTTGTTGCTCTGTCCACCGAAGATAATTTGCAACCATTTAAGAGTCAAATGGAAACGTTTTTAGCAGATGCAACCAGAAGAATTGAAAAGCATACGAAAAAATTAGATGAATGCAAACATATATTTATAAAAGCATTAAAATTTTATAAGTTTACACCAAAATCAGGCACTTTGAATGACTGTACACCAGGGCAATTCTTTGAATATTGGGCTATATTTACAAATGATTTTCGAGATATTTGGAAAAAGGAATTGATATTCTTAAATAATGAATTGTAAGTAAATATTTATATATAACAAACACATCACTCAATAAGTTCGTGATCAATAAAACAAAAAAATTTTATAGAACGATTTATCTTTGGTCTCAGAATAACTTTTAGTTTCGGCAATCACTTCTTCATTGGAGTCAACTCTCTTTCCCTGGAGCATTCATTTAGGTCTGTAAACAGGTAGTAGTCGCTGGAAGTCAAATCCGAAGAAAAAGCACAATCGTAATTTTTCCATGGTTGCGATCGACTTGTGACACGGTGCATTGTCTTGGTGAAAGAACACATTTTTCTTCGTTATTTGGTTGGGGTTGTTTTTCACAATTTCTTCCTTCAAACGCATCAAAAACGCCATATAATATTCGCTATTGATGGTTCTTTTTTCCTCAAGGTAATCGACGAATAATATACCGTGTGCACATCCCAAAATACGGAGCTCAAAACCTTACCAGTTGACATTTGCGTTTTTGGTCGCTTTGGCACGGCTTTCATCCTTTGCTGCTAACACAGCTGACTGTCGATTTGATTCTAGAGTGTAGTGATGGATCCATGTTTCATCCATTGTCACATACCGCACGAAAAAAATATTTTTATTGTGCTGAAACTCCAAACAAATTCGTCGACCCGTTGTTGTTTTTGATCGACTGTGAGCATACGCGATACCCATTTAGAACAGAACTTTCTCCTGATCAAATGTTCATACAAAATTGTGAATACACTGCCTTCTGATATCTTTCACATGTCAGCTATCTTACGCAATTTCAATTTACGATCGGCCAAAACTATTTTGAGGGCTTTTTTATGTTTTCTGGAACAACTGCTGAATTTGGGCGACGAGAGCTTTCAGCATCATCGGTGTTTGTACGGCCGCGTTTAAAATCAGTAAACCACTTCTCTACCATTTTTCACAATAGAGTCGCGTTCGAATAACACTTGTCAAACTATTGCTTTGCTTGAACGGTATTTTTTTCCATTAATAAGCAATGCTTTATCAACGCACGAAATTCAGATTTTTCCATTGTTTTAAAAATTGCCAAAGAAGCGTCGCTGTAACTTGTGAACTAAACGTCAGATTGTCATACAATTATATTAATAATATGTCATCCTTCGAACTTATTGAGTGATGGATTAAGTTTAGTATTTACTATTAATTGACAAATTAATTACGATTTAATTTGCCGTTTCAAATATCCATGTAACATCAAATGTAAACTCAAATAACTATAATTGAAACTTGCCAACTGAAAAATATTGGATCAATCAGAATTGTTCAGTTATACATTTCAGTAGAGTGGTGCATAAATCCCCCGTTACCCAGTTTGTTGTTGAGTTGTTTTCTCAACCTGTCGACAAATACGACATTAAAACCATCTCGATCACACGTCATTACTGACATATACTGTGATCAATTTACCGGTGACATCGCGTAGATGTAAAGATTGGTTGAGTAAATTCGATGCTAGTCCGCCACTCAATTCGTCACCTTCATACCAATTAACTTTAATTTCAACTGTTAACAATCAAACATCATAAATTCTTAACATTTTAATCATATCTATCATAATGTAATATATATATATTTATTAACAATAATTTATTTTTATTATTCTAGACTTAAGAAAAGTAAAGCAATAACGAAACCATCAAAATCAAACAGTAGTAAAAAAGTTCAAAGTACCAAAGTAAAACCTGGCAGTCTAAAAGAAAGATTGTTACGTTTAAATCCAAAATAGTTTGTATGAAAATGTATTTAATTTTAATGAAGAAAAAAAAATATTTATTTTTATTAGATTTTTGCTTTTTATTAATTAAAAGTGTACATACATATTATGGAAACGTTAAGTATTTTGTGATCTACAGGTATACATTTTTGTGCCAATATTATTTGTCAACCTGTTCCATTAATCGTAAATCCCTTTGCTGATGTTGTATTTACAGAATACAGAACGGAACACATTATACCAATGCTAAAGGCAAACAATGTGACCGGTGACCAGTGACTCGATCACAACTCCTAGTAAGTCTAGTGGCTGATCTTTAAATTCTTTTGAAGACACTATAAAAGTAATAGCTTGAGCACAGTGTAATGTATGTTATCTTAAGTGTGTATAACTTTACCGAGTAATCGATGGGAAGAGTGATACGTTTCGGATTAGTATTCTATCTATTGTCCTTTTCGATTTTCCCTACTTATATTGCTATTCTCATTTTAAACTGGTTTTATTAATCAATTTTTCTAAGTACATTTTATTTGACTTTAGCACACGACTACCATTGAGGTAACTCAACCAATCTTTACCTACACGCGGTGTCACCGGTATCTCGAACACGGCATATATCAGTAATGGTGTGTGATCGACGCTAAAACGATGACTCTAATATCGTGTTTGTCGACTAATTGAAAAAATATTTCCACAATAAACGGAAGCTGTTGATTTATGCACCACACTATAATATAACTGGATAATTATGATTCATCCTAGTACCTTCATCAATTATAGTTATATGAGTTTACATTTGATGTTACATATATATTTTAAACGGCAAATTAGCGCCCTCGAGGCGTAAAGGTTTAGATGATTGAATGTGTGGATAAACATAAATATATTTTAAAATTCTAACCTTTAATATTTTATTATATATTCGCACTCTGAATCTGAATCAAATAAAGTAATAGTTTTTGAAAATGTAGGTATTATGGACTTGTTTGTGGATTAAGTGAATAAATATTTCACCAACAAACTCGATAGTTTATTACACATCTGTCTACCGAATAATTTAAACATTTTATGTGTGTATGAAGCGACAAATTAGTATTGTAACGTCACCCTGCGCCTTTGAGAAGACGTAAAGGTTAATATGATGATGATGTGATGATAATGGTAATAGAGTGAATTGTATACAAAAATGAATATGCTAATAGTTATATACAAGATTGCAATTATTATAATTAAAAAATTAAATTATCAGTTGTAGAATTTAATATCTGATCACATATGTCCATATTATTACATAATTCTGTACAAACATCTGCTATACAAACACTTGATATAATAATTGAAAAGCAGAGAAAGACCTGCACATGACTTTCATAGATCTTCAAAAAGCATTTGATACGAATATCTAGAGATCTCATTTGGCAAGCATTAAAATCAAACTGAACTAATATCTGTGCTATATTTGTATATAAATACTAGCACAAGCATCCAAACAAATTGTAGAACATCTAGCGCATTTAATGTTAACGATGGGTGTGTATCAGGGTTCGGTATTATGTGCTGTTATATGCAAAATCATTGTAGCACATTTAATGGCATCCCAACATTTCCTACACGAATTACTTTTCATATTGAACTGTCACCTACTCCCGACTACACAACAATCAGTAATATCGATGATGATATTCAACAGTGAATAAAGTGCGATTGGATTAAGTATAGAGATCGGTGTCCGGAAGTTTGTGCGTTCGAAAAATGCAACTAAAAGTAAAGCAGGTGCTATATGAAACTGTCGTTCAACCAGCAATTACTTACGGTTCTGAATGCTGTTAAACGGAACAATATGCTTAAATTATCATTATTAGAGATGTAAATGTTGAGTTGATCATCCAGAGTAACATTAAAGTATAGCGTAATTAAAAACAACTATATATTCCAAGTATGTTTACAAAATGCACCTATTACCAAATTTAATTAAAGAATTTTATGATGATATAAGGTCACGCATTTTGTAAACTGTAAATATTGATAATGATGCGAGAAAGTGTGGTCGCTCAAAGGATATAACAGTCCAAATGATTTGAACAGATTAAATGTAGAGAGTAATGATAACAAGACAGAAACTTGTGGAGGACTATATTGACAAGTCGAAGTGCCCACTCTAAATGAAAATAATGCAATGAAGAGGAAGAAAAGAGGATTACTGATTGATTTACTTGTCAACAAAAGAACTACTATATAAAGACGTTGTTATATCTACTAGGAAGGTATTTCATATTTATGTACATCCATCAACACAATAATTGTTAAATTTTTTACTTTAAGTGCACAAATGAAATGTAATTGTAACACAGAAACAGAAACATACTCGTACTCGAACATTCTATACATACCTCTGATCAATTTTGAAAATATAGCGTTATAATTACAAAAGCTCAATAAACAAATAAGAATACAAATAAATATATATAATATGTAAATATATTATCACAGCCATTTAACTTTTGATTTTCTGATAAATTATTATTGTAAATAATAGAATTGTATATAAACAATAAAACAATAACAAACACTTTGACTTGAAATCATTTGTTTTGTTATTTTTTTTTTTTTGTATCTTTTTGTGAAGAGCGTCTGACGATGTTTTTTGCGCTTCGTTGAGTACGTTCAGAAATTTGCTTTTTATGACAATTGAGCCTATTAGTTAAAATTAATGGAAAAAACGAACAAGTCTTTCCCGGTAAATTTTATTGACAAATTTTCTTTTCCAAACAAACGTCTATTGCCATAAAAATAAATGCAAATAAGAAATTTAAGAAAGTAGTCTTTATTTTTATTTAAATGTTATGCAAAATAATAATGTAGATGCACTTTGTTGTTGCGAATATTTTGACCTCAACAATGAAAGAAATCATTTAGTTTTATGCTGTTGTAATTGTGTAGATTTTGACTCTGCTATTGACAGGTTTACGAATGTTTTAAAGTTTCATTTTCTTTTTTTATATAAATAAAGCTATGTAATCATATAATTATTTACAGGATAATATGTTGTAAATCAATACCAGGTAAAACAAAGGACAATATGTTAATTACATTTCAAGATAGGCTCAGAATACCATGGCATGGTGGAGCAAGAAAATGTTCATTGGTTGCTGTTCTTCCAATTATTCTTTTGCCAATTTTATTAGCAATAGCTGCAATTAATGTATATTATTTATTAGTTATTAGTATTGCATTACCATTATTTTTGGGTTATGCATATTCACGTTTAAAGGAACATGATCCAAGGTATGTATGTACAATTTCTTATAATTACATAATTTATTATGATTGATTTATTCTGAATATTAAATATTTCTGTTTTTGTACTGATACTGACAATTCTGTATTTCATCGAGTTGTCTGATGCCGATCGATTATAAGAGATTGGTTGAATTCGAGACGAGGCATTTGCTTATAATTATATTGATTATATTTATTATAATGTATGCAAGAAAATAATGGCTAATTAAAAATTGTTTAATTGTACACTAACCACGGTATACCATTTGAAGAATAAGTTTTCCCATCAGTCAGTGCCTAATTTATATTATTTAATATCCAGTTTACTTATTGAACTATTCGATTTAACAATACATTAATGGTGATTAACACCTCAGAAACCATTACTGGACATATTAATTATGCTCTTGCCAAATATAATGGTCGTAGTGTTTTATCTATGGGTTTGATGTTAACACATCTTACGAACAAAGTAGGTAGCTTTGGACTTGCACATCACAGTTCTTGAAAATCTGATCAAATACCTGTTTAGATGGAGAGTCACTACTGAAGTATTCAAATGTAGACCCGGATGATCATCTTAACATTCTCATCTCAGTTGTGTGGAGTTTCTGCATATGATCTCTTTTTACAGCCCAACACTTAAAACCGTAAGTCATTGCTGGTCAAATAACAGTTTCCACTTGTTGTGATAAGTGATCCCAAATATTTGATCGTTTCAGTAACGGAAAATGGATTACCGTTCAATATGATAGTGTCTTGTTGAGGAGTCGATCGATTACCATTCAATGAAAAATACATGTACTCTGTTTTAGTGGAACTGATACGTTGTCCGTTGACCTCCAATACCGAATTCCACAGATTTATTTGCAATTTCAGTTCAATTTGACTCTCACTCATTAACACTATGCCATCTGCAAATAACATCGTCCATGGGAGAGGAACCTGTATTGTACCAGACAGAAATTGAATAATATTATTAAAGATTAATGTGCTTAATGCGCTACCCTGATGCACACCAACGTTTACATTGAATGAGGTAGATGTTCCACAATTTGTTCAGATTCTAGTGCTAGCATTCATATACATATCTTTGATAGTAGAGGTATATAGTTCAGGAACAGTTTGAGTTCTTAATGCCTGCGAAACGAGATCTGTAGGTACTCTCTGCCTTCTCAAGATCTCTGAATGTCATATGGAGTCTTTTCTTATTATCAGTATTTTTCAATCAATATACGAAGTGTTTGTATAGTATCAGTTGTTCATCTGCTTTTCAAGAATCTGAACCGCGGTTTTCTGAAATATTAATCAGATCACATAGTCTTTTGTCCAAATTAAACCATTGCTAACCATTGATATCCAAAATCACGCAAATATTTCGAAAGATCTGATGGGATGTCATCTGGATCAACTGCCTTTTTTCCTTCATTCTTTTCACAACATTTTCGACATCCAGTAGAGTAACCGCATTGACTGGTCTCAAAATAGGATTTGTTTCCGAAATTAGTATATTCTTCATTCAAAAGCTGATTGAAGTATTACTTCCACATATTATTTTCTTCTCTACAATTAAAACATTTCCACTCTCATCTTTTATGGATTTGATTAAATGTATGTCTTTACCTGCAGCATTTCTTTGTGCAGTTATTTTGTATCTCGTTTTGATCGCCAAACTCAAGACGCTCATGTGCTGATTTTTTACTCTAGATTTGGCAATAGCTACCGCTCACCGCCCTTCTCGTTTTGCTATTTTATACATTTCTAAATCGTCACTGGAGCGCCAAGTTTTGTATGATATTTTTATTCTCGTGTTATTTTTCTGTACCTCGGTATCCTACCGCCAAGTTTCTTTTCCAATAGGCAGAGAACTTTTTGACATGCGAAGGTATTGTTGTCATTTTTCTTTGCAAAGCATTTCAAAGTCATTCCACATAACCTCCGACTCGCGATCATCTTGAAAATTGCAACTTAAGTATGTAGAAACCGTTGTTATAAGACGGTCATTTCCTACATTTAACTTAAACCACTTTGATTTTTCAATTCCACCGTTTGTTTTTAAATTTTTTTTTAGCACGATTTTTGCCAATTGCAAAATATCATCACGCTGAGAATTACTATTGCCAAAACCATAGTCACCATGACAAACAATACATTTTAGTTTTGTCTTGCAAACATGTCCATTTAGATCACCCATAATCAGTTTTATTTCAATTAATGGAAGACCTTGTAAAACCGATTCTAGATGTTCCCAAAATTCCATTTTTGTGCATTCATCGAATCCTATTTGTGGATCTTATACAGAAATAATATTCATGATTGTTTGATTATCTAAATCTTTAAAAGCATTATCCAATCGTTTATTCTATCTACAGACACAACCCTTTGCTCAGTGTTTCTGTCAACAAATATTCCTAAAGCGTTTTTAGGGATTTTACCACTATAATAAAGCGTTTTTAGGAATTTTACCACTATAATAAAGTCTATAGTCATGTCTTATATATTTGGCCTTGGATCCCTTCCATTTGGTTTACTGTATATAAGCTACTTGAATATTTTATTTCCTTAGCACCTATGCTAGCTTGGTACTGCGTCCAGTTAATTAGCCGATATTCCAGGTACCTAGTCTCAAAATTTTACATTCTGAATTGACTTCACTTTTGATACAACCCACCCGGAGATCCGATTGAGGGTGTAGTTTACCTCCGGAATTCTTTAACAAAACTAAGCTCATTTCATATTTCTACCAGAATAAACCATAAATGAATAAATAAATAATTTCCTTTCTCTCTCCTTTCTTCTATTTGGCTTTTGTTTTAATGCCAGCGGCCGCCTGACCCAAGGTCAGTAACCCAACTCACTAGGATTTGAGATGCCAAGGTGTGCAATTTGAACAATCTTCACCATTCTCATTTTCACAGAATCCTGACTAACTGTGTGGGTAACTCGAAGCCGAACATAATAGCATGGGCTTTATTGCTTTGGTACACAGTCGCCATTTTGCGGTGATTGATTGAATATACGTTTTTACATACACGCCTTCGTGCATTTCCTTTTCTTGTCACCTACTTACGACATATAATTTAAAATATTAATTATTTAATTGATATACATTTTAGAACAACATTTTTCTATCTTTGGGGAATTTGGACGGTAATTTACTTATGGGTTTTATTTGAATCAACAGTTGTACCATTAGCCGAATTATTACTGGAGGAAAATTTAATTTTTGTAATATTTCTATCTGCATCAGTATTTTGTTTTTATAAGGTAAATATTAAAAACAACAAATCATCATTAATATCTATTAATTTTAATTATATATTTATGTAGGTACAACAAAAATCATATCTATGCCATATAGAACAAAGTACAATGGATGAAGATGAATTACCAGACATAATGGAAGAAAAAATAACACTTTTAATGAACGACGATGATGACGATGAAGATGATGATGATGATGGTACTGATATTAATAACATTAGTGAACCAAATATGTGTTCAAAATGTCGAAAATATAGTCCACCAAGAACGTATCATTGTTCACGATGTCAAACATGTATTATTAAACGTGATCATCATAGTATTTGGTTAAATTGTTGTATTGGTGCATCGAATCATCGTTACTTTTTAACGGGATGTTCATTAGGTATTTGTACCTTAGTACTTGGATCAAATTTGACATTGACTTCTATTTGCCAACCGTTTTTATTCTTTAATATATTTGGTGTCGATATATTGCTACCAAATGATTGTAGTGATGTTTTTGATGAATATGAGTAAGACTTTTTTTAATTAATATTTAAATTGATTTGTAATAAAATTATTTTATATTTTAGAATTGCATTGTGTTTTGTTGGATCAATTTATGCTATTATTATAGCTATTTGTATGTCATTAATTGTAATACAACAAATGTATTTCATTTCAAAGGGTATTACATTATCAGAATGGCGACGAGGTATTAAACGTAATCGAAAAAATTGTTTTGCAAATTGTAGAGATTTTATGTTTTGTAAACGTTAAGATTTTTTTTTTTTATTTTTATTTAAAAAAATATATTTTATTAGAAATTACAATAATAATTGTATATTTATTTATACTTACTTTTAGTATAGTTTATAAGTATAACCTACTATTATTATCTTCTTAAATAGGCAACCAAATTATTTTTGTTTCAGTATTGGTTCATATTAAATTAATTATATAAGTGGAATAATTGAATGTTTTATACAAATTCATTTATTGAATTGATTTGAAATATCAAGTTTCTATGAACTTAGCAAGTACTTAATATACATTTGATATAAAGTTAAGTAATTTTTATTTTTATTTTTTTCTAAAATAGTTATTGTTATATTCCTGTTGGCAAGCGTAATGTTATAAAAAATAAATAAGATACTAAATAGAATTCGGGTATCTACAGTGTCTCCAATGAATTGATTTTTTCAACTTTTTTAGTTTTTCAAAAATCAATCAGTTTTTTTTTCCAATAAGTTTTTCACTTTCTCAAATATGAAATATGAAAATTTCAAATTTCTAAGTGCTATAAAATCAGTTACAAATATTAGGTAATCCATTAAATAATTCTGAAAACTTGGCATTGGCCACAAAAGCAAATATTATACTTAGTGTGCCTATTATCGATATATTATGACTAAGATTGCTACGAACTATGCAATTGTCCAAAAAATGCATTGTTTTTATCTACAAAGAAAAATGCACAAATATTACAAGTAATGGCACTTAGAGTTTTTCACAATTCTTCACTTAGTCGTACAAAAATAAACTATATTCTAAGAAATGCTATTAGATAAAGTATTATATTTGATGAAATCAATAACAATAAAAATGCTAAAGAACTGCAAATTATAATACGTTATTGGTCTGCTAGATTTAATTGTGTACAAGTAGCTTATTTAGAAATTTTATTTCTTGTATTAAATTAGCAGCGAATGACGCTGGTTTATCTTTATAATAGAAAAGTGTTAGTTGTGATTGGCCTAATATGATTAAGTATATATTGTTAAAGATAAATGAAAATTGTTACATAACGCATTTAAGAAGAGGTTAGTACAGTTAGGTGAAGATACCGGAGAATTTATTATAAATATATATTACTATTTTAATGATGTACAGCATGGCAAAGTGGTTTTCATTTAGTGAAATTGTGTGTAAAAATAATAATTTAATTAAATATTCTGGCTCTAAATGGCTTATGAGACCAGCAATTCATAGAATTATTCAACAATGCGAAGTAATAAAAGAATATTCTTTAAATTTTTTGGTCAAGAAGAAAAATTTAAAAAAATATATGTTGATATAAATAAATTCATTAAGTCTAATACCAGTTTAATAAAACTATACTTTATGTTAGAAAGTACACAACACTTTGGAAAATTAAATAAACTCTTACAGCAAGAAGAATCCACTAATACGTTTAGTGTATGTAAAATTTAATGAATTTTTTAATAGTATTAAATATTTTAAAACTTATTAAATTTTAATAAAGATAAACTCTATTCATTAACATCAATTAAAAGCTTTGCTGTTTTATGCAGTATTTCAGAAACATTAAAATGACTAAGCTACCACTATCGCCACATTCAAAGTTTCTATGCAACAAAACTTGCATTGAGACTGTTTTCTTTGTCTTATGTAAATACAATTTTACTAATTTCTTTAGAAAAGTGAAGATATTTAATCCAGCGTAAATTACAAAATTCTAATAGCATTTCTTATATGTTCCTATATTGCTGGTGAATTTAAAATCGACATACAAGCTATATGCGTTGAATGGACGTTCTTACATACCAAGAACTTTGACACATAGTGAATCGTATTGATATTTTCTGAAATATAAATTTAAATCACACAGTTGTTCAAGACTTGAAATTTTCAGTGCTTTCTATTTTGATTAAAATACTTTCAATTATGTTTGTCATATACTATAATTTCAACTAATCGAATATCTACGTTCTATTAAAATATTAAATTCTAAACTAATTGTATTCAATGATATGTGTTGGTACACAATGTAACCAGAACTGGTGGCAATTACACTGAAATTTATTTTATTAGTAAAATTAGTAGGCAGAAAGTATAACACTGACCTTGGAAGTAGAAAAAAGTAAGAGGGCAGAAAAATTCACATTTTATAAGAAAATTTAAAAACAGTTGTCGAACTTGAGAGTAAAATTTGTGAAAATAATAAAATTAAGGAACTCAGAATGTGATTTAAAGAAATTTAAAGATTTAGCATGCTAAACAAAAGAAACAATAAAACAAATTATACAGAAAAACCAAGTAAATGCATTTTAAGTTTTAATTGCTGGCGCATATATGAAACTATAACAAAAGCGGAAAAATGGGCTGCAAAAGAAGTCTGTGGTGTAATTGAGAATCAATTTTAAAAAAGCAAATCTAGTCTCATCACATCATTTTTTAAAATAAGAAATCTATGCATTAAAATACAATTTAGTTATGTGATGCATAATATGTATTAATATGGTTTTGTAGTAATATTATTACTTGTTTTCGTAATTCAGATTTTTCAGTTTTTTTTTACAAAATCGTTCAGATTTTTCAGCTTTTCTATACTGTTTGATCATTGGTAGCTCTCATCTATATCAAATGATTTGGTATGTTTTGAGACATGAATACAGTCAATTCAAAGCAGTTAGGTTTTGATGGATAAATATAGCAACGACTATCTATCGGATGGATTAAGTTTAAATTTGTTATAGGTTTTAAATACTAAACACTTGCAAGTAAATTTTAATATAAAAATCATAATCCATCATTTATTATTATTATTATTTTTTTCTCAATTTTTTAATTTGTTTATAAGTATATATATTATTTTTTTCATTTATACATTTATATAGTTATATGTATATTATTATATATCACTTAACTAAAAACAATTGCTTT
>JANSTX010002207.1:0-22306 GCA_027564355.1 Penthetria funebris
ATTAGCAGGACCTGTGGCCGAAGAGATCGCGTCAGTTCAGTAAGTTCGTATCGTTTTTTTTTTACTCACCAGGGAGTATATGTTTAATTGTATTACTATTTTGCAATTCTATTTAATAAATACCCTATATATTATGTTGTGATCCGTTAAACAATTTCCAGTGCCTCTAATAATTGGTAACCAATTATAAGTTTCTCTTGTATTATAATGGTAAGGAATCTGAAAAATAGAGTAGAAAAACTTGTTGACAGATATATTCAACAAAGATTTTTTTTTCTGTAGATACTATAATCGATCACTAGATATTAGTAGATAATCGATCAAGAATCATTTCTGTATATGAGTCACAAATAGGATCGGATGAATTCACGATGATTGAATTTTGGGAACGGATGGGATCGTTTTACACATAATATAATTTTAAAGCTTTGTCATATTGCTATATAATTTTGGCTATATAGTAATGAACAGGGTGCTAAATTTTAAAAATGACAATGGCATATAGCTTGATCACATAGTAAGCACATTCTTTGTAAAGCATCTAATAATATTCAAAAGTTGTGAAAAATGATCTCATGTTGATTTTACATAGACATGAGAATATTGAAATCGTCATCCGGTGTACAATAATTTTTATTACATGAAAATGTTTATTTTGCATTAGTTAATATTAAAATACGTTTATTTCATAAAGGGAAGAAATATAAATTTTAAATTGACTCACGAGCTTGTATTTAACTTAGTTCTAGTTCTGATTACTAGATTTCATCAAGAAATCATGAATTATACAAGATTTTTTGTAGAAAGTTTGGTCGAGAAAACAAAAGACATCTGGCGACGAACCTCAATTGCAATTATTCTATAATTTTTAGACCCTGGGAACAAAGCTCCAAGGGTCTATTGTATTTGATTCCGTTCATGAAACGCCAAGAAATAAACATCTCAGAAAAAAAAAAATTACACAGAAATGCTTATAATTGAACAAAAAGTTGATTTAAGCATGTCCGTCCGTCCGTCCGTCCGTCTGTGCGCACGATAACTATTTTATTTTTTAGATTAAAATTGTTTGTATAATACATAGACTTCAAATTTTACATATAACTTATATTATAATTGAAAGAATGTGTGGGAGTATAAGTTTAATCGGATTACTCCTTGGAGTACCTCCCATGTATATTGCGCACGATAACTTGAGATTGCATTGACATATCGCCATGAAATTATGCATGTGTCACTTTTATCTGATTTCTGAAGTTCGAAGATGAGAAAAATTCGAGTACTCCTTCAAGTACCTCCCATACAAACTTTTTATTCGTTTTTTTTATTTTTTAGATTAAGATTGAATGTATAATACATACAGACTTCAAATTTTACATATATAACTGATATTATAATTGAAAGAATGTTTGGGAGTATATGCTCTATCGGGTTACTCCTTGAAGTACCTTCCATGTATATTGTGCACGATAACTTGAGATTGCTTTGAAATATCTTCATGAATTTATGTACGCGTCATTTTTATCTCATTTGTGAGCTATAGTTCGATGGTGAGAAAAATTTGGAGAACTCCTTCAAGTACCTTCCATATAAACTTTTTACTCCTTTTAGATTAAAATTGGGTGTATAATATCATAGATTAATATAATTATGTTATATATAATTATATTATTCTTTTGTTTTATATACTTTTAATTGTGGGTAACAAAGTTTCAAGGGACTATTGTATTTGAGATCATTCGTTTATCCTCTTGAAGCCATAATCGTTATTATAATTAAAAATATATGAAAATGTTAACTTGATCAGATAACTTCTTAGCGTACCTTCCATGTATAATGTTTACACCTTTCTGATTAAAATAAGTTATATGATAATAACATCCACTAATTTAAGCGAAAATTCTAGGTACGAGATATGAACTATTTTGCAATTCTATTTAATGAATACTTATGTATTATGTTGTGATCCGTTACACAATTTCCAGGGCCTCCAATAATTGGCAACCAATTATACGTTTCTCTTATTTTTTTAATATTTTCAGTCAAAATTGCATTTTGAGATTGCACTTCAAACAATGATATGCTTAATTATAACTACCAAAATGTACTGATCGAGTAAAAATTATTACTTTTTGTGATGACATAATTAGTATTAGTTTCTTATGTTACCAATAAATTCACTGTAATACAATAACCATCAGAAAGGATATAAATTTCTGTAGAAAAAAAATCACATGCATGTCATTAAATCATTAGAATTCTGAAGATGGTTGAAGTAAATCTGTGAGCAACGTTATTGAACAAAAATTGTGGCTTCATACCGTAGATTCCAAGCTATAAATATCTTGATATTAATGAAAATATTTGAAGGATCTATGAAGAATAAATATAACTGGTTATAGATGAACATTAAATTATATTGAATAATACGAGTATGTTTGAATGGAATATATTACAATAAAAAATGCCAGCCACTCATCATTAGAGATATGGAACAATAGTAATGTTTTAAGTACCTTCCTGAAGTGTATGATAGATAGCAGAAGATCAATCGGTGTGGTTATATTTTTATAGAATAGAGAAAGCGTACATAAATTGCACGTATTCCGTAGCGAGTGGATCAAACTGACTATGATTATGTTTTGTAACCAACCATTCTTTTTCATATATTTATACATATATAATGCATCAAGGTCGACATTAAATAGCCGTTGGTCTCATTAATGTCGACCTTGATGAATTATATTGTAATTATTATACCATTACTAGTTTATAACCACATCGAAAAAAAAATAAGCGCAATTACCCACAGGAAACCAATTTTTTTCCTAGAACCAAATTATCATCTAGATACTGTACAGATTTGTTAATGGCATTATTAGACAAAATTGTTAATGTTATAAAAAAAAAAAATGGCATTATGCATCATGTGGCACAGCTGATGGTAATCATTTTAATAACTTCGTCTTTATTCAAAGTTCATTAAAATAATTGGTAAATTGGTAATGGACATCATATTCATTAATGATCGTACAGTAGTATATTTAGATGAATAAAAGAAAATATTTAAAACCAATACATGATAATTAAAATAAAATTTATAAGATAGAAAGTTTCATTAGAGTTCGATGATTTTATTTCTATCAAAAATTATTATAATGAACATAATTCCAAAACAGAAACAAAAAATAACTGTAAGTTCTTCAAATAAATATCTTACAGAATGTAGAAGTTAGTATGAGAGTAGAACATCCAGAAATGACAGCAAATCAAATTTATATGGTATCGATTTAAGATTATTAAGGTCATCCGAAATTAAAAACAACTACATTCGAGGTAATTTAAAAGTTGAATCAATTATCTATATATATTCATTAATCAAAATAGATTCAGATAGTATGGTCACGTAATGTGTTGACCAGAATCTCAATATAAAATAGGCTTAAATATTGGTAATAATGCGAAAAACCGTAGATGTTCACAAGTGACTTCGTAAACAGTTGCTTAAAATGATTTAAATAGATTAAATACATGGATTCAATGGCAATCCTATTACAAGTTCTAAACTCAAGGCTAGTTTACTCGTCGCCATGTTAACGAATAATTCCTAGCTGGACAATTTCAATAGGATTCCTGCATCGATTCCTAGGGTGACTTCAAATGTGAAAGCCATTCAAATTCGTTTGAGGGTTAATCTAAAAAATCTAGATACTAAAAATACATCAGGTCCTGATGTTATTCCGGCCATGGTTCTGCATAAATGTGATTCTTCTCTACCGCTTCGATACATATGGCTTCACTACAATCTGGTCATATTCCATCTGCATGAGCAAACGTCCAGCCTATTCCTAAAAGGTGTTCAAAATCAGATCCTTCCAATTACGACCTATAGCCATTACTCAATATTATCCAAAGTCTTGGAAAAAATTATTCACTTTAAGATCGTATCTTATCTGGAATCCAATAAAATTATTCATGATCTTCAATACGGAAAATCAAAGGGTAATATTTTGACCTATCTGACTGAAATTTGGAATAGAATTTATGGAATTGAGGATTTTCGGACGTGCCGCTTGATTCGGGTGGTTCTCGATGGCGTCACTTTTGATGATTTCCAATTTGATGCGGGTTCCGTGTTGCCTCCTACGCAAATTTTAACTTTAACTAATGACCTAACTACTATGGAATGATCACATCTTGTGTGTGGCCAAAAACGCGGTCAAAAGGCTTGGATTTCAGCGTCGTTGTAAGAAATATTTAAATCCCGAACATATTGCCATTATATATCTGCAGTAATGGAGCACAACTCTCACATATGGGCTCCGGGTTCCGCCTACCACATATAGATTCGCCCAAATGTTCGCAAATTCCTGCGTTCATATCCTTCTCATCCATCGGTATGAGCAAATAAAAAGTTATTTTGTGTTTTGAACATTAAAGCGTATCCACTCCCTAAAGAATACCTATAGTATTAAAAATAAAAAAATAAAAAAGTGACGTTGTGCAACACAAAAAACTAGGACCGACCATAAATAAAAATAATGTAAGGAATAATAAAAAAATCAAGAAAAAGATAACATCAATTTATTTATTATTCATGATAGTATTCACTAATGATTATTTTACCCTGAAGAAATATGTTGTTCACATCACAATATGATACAAATTAATCAGTATTTTTCCAAACTTACAAAATGCTACAGCATGCTGATATAATGTGATTTTACAAGATCTTAGCCATGACAAATAGTTTACGAATAGATGATATCCAATGAGCAATATTTTGAGAAGATTACAAATTCTACATAAAAATAGTTCGGTAAAATTTGGAAGTCATCGTAAAATTACAAAAAAAAATCTTAAGGCAGGTTTAGACCAACTTCTACCGGTATCACGAAATTTAGAGCGGCAAAAATTCCAAGTTTTCATCAATTATTCTCTCAGACGTATACTTCAAATTTTCTGGTCAAACAAAAAATCAAACGTGAATTAATGTAGATTTTGCAGATCATGTGGTGATGAACACGATTGTAAACGGAAGAAATTTCCAGTTAGATCTACCAAGTGCATATTTCATCGAAAGTAAGACAATACTCATTGTAAATTAAAAGTAAGGAATTTCATAACAATCTAGCAATCTGTGAATGAATACGAGTATATACAGCCAATGCAACAAAATTTGTATTTATGTACATAAAATGTTTATGTCTCAGAGATTTTTTTATGCATATCTAAAACATTGCATTTATTGCACATAAAGTGCATTCCATTGTTTATTTTTAAAATATAGGAAATGCGTTTAGTTTAGTTTTGTTTTTGTCCATAAAAACTTTATGAGACACTGCATACAGAATTTATGAATAAGTAAGTGCAATTAAATCTTAACAATAGAAAAATTATGCAATTATGTACTTTACTTAAATTATAGTTTTAATTTTACTATACAATAAAGAAAAGATAGTGTTATTGTATATATTGTACTTCTACGAGTATAATGTATAACACGTATTATTTAAAATAATTATAATTTCTTTAATGTTTTATTATTTAATAAGTGCTTTGCAGGGACATTACGGCAATTAAATATTACATATATACCTATGAGAGAGGATTGTTAATAAGGGAAGAACTAAGACAAACAATCTGAAACAGAAATCAAATTCTTTTTCAAAATATTCTGATGTCTGATCGATACAATATTTACAACGTTAATCGAATATTTTATTCACTTGGAAATAATAGGATTCGTTGAGATCTGCAAAATATAGATTTTTTTCATGTTAGAAAACACGTTTCATCAACAGTGATAAATCTGCGTGATAACTTTTTTCATTCGCAAATATTCATGTAGGATGTTATGTACATATATTCATATCAGATGTTTAACATAACAGCTATATTTACTTTCGATCTGCGATCGTTTTCATACCTTTTGACCGAAATTCAGTAAACCAATCACTTTAATTGACAAAATGGAGCCCGAATAGCATTTATCAAGCTCTTCAGTTGTTTCTGTGATATTCACTCGGAACACTCGGAATTCGCTTTTGTCAATAAATGGAACACAAATTGTTTGCTTTCAATTGCTGCCAAAACATATCGAATTGTCATATCGTCTGCATGTCATTTTATTATAAATGCTGTCGATGTGAACAATAATATCGTTTTTGGCCATAACGCGCATGTTTTCACACAGGTTTACCATATAATTATCATTTCGCCCATAAAATTAGATTTTGAATAAGTAAAATGATTTTATTAAGACAACAAAAATCTAAAATAATATTTTTATTTTAATGTTTGGAATTTGGATGATGTTAGTATAAAAACCTAAATTGTTCTGTATAGTCAAATGAATAATCCACAGTAGTTTTAAACATATAATTTTAAGTGTAATTACCGTACTGATGTGAACTGTTACTTTCAACTGTTTACATACATAAGTGTTAAAAAGATTCAAATTAGTAATTTCTCGATTATGAATATAATAATTATGTATAAATAATAATATATTAAAGTAGTAACTTACCACTATCGGTTAGCAGACATATAAAATATGTAGCAGTAATTAGTAGAATTGGTGAACTTGATAAATAACAATACATTGTTTCACATTGATATTTAAATCTTGAACTGATAAGTTTATTTTAATTGATTTCATTACATAAATTTACATCTTCATTCACAACAAACTTTTGTATTAAAATTAAAAAAATTGTTAGATTTAATAGATTCATATGGTGATGAATTTTTTTTTAAAAAAAAACCGAACACTTTGTCAAAATTGTATTTGTTATATTCAAAGATGTTGAATTAAATAAAATTTTCTACTTTCACAGATTCATGAATATAATACTACACTATTTATAATTGCTTTCTCTTCAATATGTTTGTTTTTAAAACCAATGTATGTATTTAAGTTATTTATTAAAGGTATTTATATATATATATACATATATGGTTTCCGAAAATAATAATAACATTACACTGAAATAAAATTATTTCATTTAAAAATTCAAAATAATGCTAATACCATCACTATATATGGTAATTAAAATTTTGATTAATCACATAGATTTGGTTTATATAATTTAAATATTTAAAAAGAATTTCGAATATATAAAAAACAATAATAATTAATTAGATCGACCTCGAGAAACTTCTACTTTTCGAATAATAGTAGCTGGCAGTGACATATTGACATTGAAATCATTAGGTCACTCGAAACATAGACTTCGGAAGTTATCATCTGATCATCGTTTAACTTTAATTAATACAGTCGATAAAAGCATTGTTCCCGTGTTCTTACTACCGGATAAGAAAATCAATAATATTGAAGATATCCCCATTGTGGTTCAATTATAACAGTCGACCAAATAGGATGTAAAGTATAACTAATCGGTAATGATCATTCCAGAATTATTAATTTTGCGAGTATTTAACTCAAACATAATTCGAATAAAATAATTATCCTTAGTTGAAGAATAAAATCTGTCCTCGGGTGTTAAGCACAAATCAAATTGTTGATATGTTCTGTGGTTTAGTGTATATGGCATGTTAAGATGTCAAATGATCGAATGGTTAGACCAATCAGAAGCACGAATCAATATGAGTTAGAACAGATGAATAGACGAATGAATTTAGGACGAAAATAATGAATAAAATTTAATTTTTAAAACACAAAATTCTTCTGACAAATGATTAATAAATACAATTCATTATTTGATATTAAACATAATCGGAAATGCATCATTTTACTTATGTGAGTGAAATATTTTCTATTGTGAAATATTTTCTGTTGTATAAAAATCCTTGATATTGTGTTTCAACACAATAAGTCGCCCATAGTTTTGTTGTTGGATATTGAAAAATCAAAGTGGCTTAAGTTACATGTACGAAATGACTGTCTTATAAGAACGCTTTATACAAAGAGAAGCCAAAACAATACCATGGTATATCAAAAGGTTCTTCATATTGGAAAAGAAACTTTGGTGGTGGGATACCGAGGTTCAGAAAAATATCACGAGAAAGAAAAAATCATACAAAAATTGGCAAAAAAACTCGCTCCAGTGACGATTTGCAAATGTACAAAATAGCAAAACGTGAAGCGTTACGATCAAAATGAGATATACAAAATTGCTGCGCAAAGAAATGCTGCAGGCAAAGACATACATTTTATAAAATCCATAAAGGTAGAGAGTGGAAATGTTTTGATTGCTGACAGAGAAGTAAACAATAGGTGAAAGCAATACTTCAATCAGCTTTTGAATGTAGAACATCCTCATCAACAGATTTCGGAATCAAATCATATATTGGGGTCAGTCAATGCGGTTACTTCATTGGAAGTCGAAAATGCTGTGAAAAGGATGAAGCAAAATAAGGCAGTTGGTCCAGATGACATCCCATCATATCATTAGAAATATCTGAGTTATCTTGGATATTAATGGTAAGCAAATTTATTAACTAAGATCTTAAATGGAGGTGCGATGCCAAATTCATGGAAACGACGCTATATCTTACCATTTTATAAAAATATGGGAGATATACAGAGTTGCGATTATAACTACAGAGTAATCAAACTGACTTTACACACCTTAAAAATATGGCGAAGAATTTTGGACACAAGACTCCGTGATCTAATTAATATTTCACAAAACAAGTTCGGATTCGTGAAAGCAAATCAACAACATATGCTATACAAACATTTCGTATAGTGATTGAAAATACAGAGATAATAAGAAATACCTCCATATGACATTCATAGATCTTGAGAAGGCATTTAATAGAGTACCTAGAGATCTCGTTTGGCATGCATTGAGACCTCAAATTGTTCGTGAAATATATATCTATAATATCAAAGATATGTATATAAATATGCTAGCACCAGAATCCGAACAAATTGTGGAACATCTACCTCATTCAATGTATTTGGTGTGTATCAGGGTTCTGCATTAAGTCCATTAATCTTTATAACTATGATGCAATTTCTGTCTGGTACAATACAAGATCCTCTGCCATAGACTATATTATTTGCAGATGACATAGTATTAATAAGTGAGAATCAAATGGAATCCGAAATGAATATAAGAAAATTCGGTATTGGAGGCCAACGAACTACGTATCAGTCAGACTAAAACATAGTACATGTATTTTCCATTTAATGGTAATCGATCGACTGTCAAGACACGATTATATTGAACGGTCATCCACTTCCCGTTACTGAAAATTTCAAAATTATCACATCGATGATGATATTCAACATCGAATAAAGTGCGGTTGGATCAAGTGATTAGTATCTGGAGTTATATGTGACCGAAAAATGCCACCAAATATAAAGGGAAAGGTGTATGAAATTTTTGTTCGACCAGCAATTAGTTACTTATTGCGTTAAATTGGCTTTGAATATTGGAAAAGAAGTAAGAAAACGCGGACACTCACAAGCTACTTGGTTATCAGTTGTTCAAAATGACTTCAACAGATTGAATGCAGGGGAAGATTTAATTTGGAATCGGAAATCATATCTTCACAGTAGTTACAGTTACAATTCCAGTAAAAGGATTACCATGGCCACTCATATGACTTTGACTAGTTAATGCCGAAATTACGTATATGTTTTCAAATTGTAGATCTACAAACAAGTTCTCAAACAGAATTTTTGATTACTAAATGTGATCAAATATTCACTTTATGCCTGAAAATTGCGATACAAAAATGGTTAATAATAGTACACCTAACAGTGAGAGCGGCTTTACCACTGTTAGTTATTCGGCAATGACATTTTACAGACCAAAATTAATTTCATTCAAACTTAATTAATTATTATTAGTACTTTAAATATTTAGAAAATCTATATACATGTAAGATAAATAATATCATGTTTGGGCTAATATTTCGTCCGGGATAAATTTTCGTTTACGATCTACCAACTTCTTTTATTTATGCGCATACTTTTTAATTTTGTACTTCTTAACACTTTTTATCTCCTGGTAAGAATGCAAATATGATTTATTTATATTGGCACTTGAATACGCTTATGATCTCCTAGGATTTCAGCAAGCAAAATATAATTTGTAATACATTAACAATAATCACTTGGTTCGTAGATAGCACACTTTTAACTCAAATTGACAAAGTGCGACTTTAATTTCCGTTCTAACTACAACGTATAACTTTTTCTCATACTATTTACTTCGCATACTTTTAACATTTCCACTTCTTAATGCTGCTGATATGCTGTTATTTGAGTATTCATTTTATTGTATTGCCTATTACTTGTGCACATTATATACGACATACATTTTATGTTTTTAGAATTTACAAAGGATTGTAACAAAGTTATGGGGGGGAGGGAAATCAGAGAAGATCCTTACTAGTAAGTTTGAATAAAATCTGTAATAGTAATGCAAAATACTAATATATCTGAATCATATATTATAACATGTATGCATTTTGTTTTGATATAAAATTGCAATTGCATTAATATAGTTATTCACTTTCAGATTTCCATATGTCTGTTTAGTATTAATAAATAAATACAGTATTATTTACAGAAAGTGAAATTCTGTGGGTAGTTTCAATTAACATATTTAGAAATGTTACCAGTATATATATATATATATTATTATGTTTCTTCTAGACAGGTTGTGAAGGTAAACCTATATGTAACATTACTCTAATTAATTTGTTTGTCAACGTGTCTCTGCTATGTAATATAATAAATATATTGTAGATGCAATAATAATGTAATGGTAAAATTAAAAAGTTTCTTATAATTCCTTTCTTAAATTTCCCTTTTTTTTATTCATTTTTCTGAATGAACGATAATTATTATTTCAACAATTTAATATGCTTAATAATATATAATGTGCAATAACAACAAAAACAAGCTTCATATGTTTTTATATAGAGATCGAACAGCTGTATACAATTACTTGAAATAAATAGTAAAGAAATGCAAAATATGTGCATTGTACTTGAAATGCATTTTAATAGTTTCCTATTTAAATAAAATATTTAAATTATTTTAAATAATATGTAAATATGACAGATGTTATACCAATGGTCCACAGTATTACATATAATATGCAAGAAGTCGTTAATGCTGACTCAATCTAGGGTGATCAAGGAATTTCAAATATGTACCAAAATATTAATAAACTTATTGATAAAGTGGTGATCTTTAAACAGTATAGGAATGCATCAAAATACAGAATATAATGAAAATCAGAATATTAAATATTTGCAATCTTGCTTCGAAACAGATCGAATTCCTTACCATACTTGAATTTAAAAAGTATTACATTAAATTAAGTTTTGAAACATCTGTGGAGTCATTATCGTCGGATGCATTGTAAATTAAAATAAAGTATTCTAGATACAATCATTCTATTTAGAGATATTAATTACTTACAAACAAGGGTCACAAATATCAATATTTTCCTTATTAATGGCAATATATAATCATTTTCTATACTTCGTAGAAATTATTCTAATCTTGAAAAGCGGATGTCCAACTTTGATGCCATTTTATATATCTTTTAAGTAGCTGACACTTTTCAAAGTTTATGATTTTGTTTGATGACATTTTTTGTGATATCTAAAATCATAACGTCTTCGAAAACATATTAATCTTACACTATGTCCAATATTTTTAAATTTCTCTAAATAACTTCATTTCTGATTCAATTCCATATTGAATGACTATTTATAGTACCTTTATTATTTCAGTAGTAGGTACTCATAATACATATTGTTCTGAACGTATCAGCATGAGTTCCCCATATGTTCCAAATATACTTACTAAATTTGTTCCAGAAGTATGTGGTCCATTATATTATATACAAAAATATAAATACATTTCAATTCGTTTAGTACAACTTAAATTCATTTGCATCATTTATAACTTAAGCATCGTACTGATGTATTTAATATAAGTTCACGAATCGTTACTTTTCAAGAAGACTATAATCTATTCATATTATGGAGGCCAATATAATCTAAATTATACTAATTTTAATACGATTTTGTAACATATGCATATATGAATTTAAAAATAGATTTTTTGCGTACCTTTAACAAGCATTGCAAAAATTGAGTGAATGTATAGAAAATTCCGCAAAATTATTTGTAGCTTCATGTGTGTATTAAAAAGTGAATTATTTATCAAAAGGCTATCACAAACTTATAATGCAAGATAATTATTATTTAAAATTATTAATTATAACATAATTATAATAGTATCATATAATTTAAATTTATCCATAAGAGGAAGTATATATTTATATAGCAAGGATTTGAATCTACCGAAAATTTGTATTTATAAATTGCGTAAATTGTTAACAGTATATTTAAATGTGCTTTTCACAAAATTTGCTCACAAATTTCATAGTGAAGTAAATTTCAAATATTGATTCAATCTACTACTACAATAAAACCATATGAAATGTACTTGAGTTGATGATAAATTTAAAAGATGATTATGATGATGATGAAACCATAGGTTCATTTGGGTTCCTTAACTCTTCACACATTGTTCACTTTACCTTGACAAGCATATACACATTTCATAGCCTGCGAGGCTATTCATTCTTCATTTCTTAATTATTTTCCATTGTGGTTTAAATAATTTATTGAAAAATCAATTTATAAAACTAATTTGTATATTAGTAAATTTTATATTATACTCTACCCATATTTCATGTAAGAAATCTAAACAGTCACATATTATTTACTTATAGTTGTGGCGATTAACCTAGTTTTTATTAATGCGAAACAGAAAATTATAAATTATTTTGTATATACAAATCAAATCAGATAGTGTAAATAATTAATTAATTTATATTTTATCTTAAATATACAGATAAAACTGCATTATTTCTCATATTTTATACAGCTTTACAATGCTATTTTTGTCAACAAATTATTTTTAAATCCGTAGATGACTACCTTGAAATACTTTATTTTCAAATTATGCTTTTTTTACATTTTTACACTTTTACTTTGGATTTACTTTATAATTTTTTAAAAACTCATATTCATGTTTTCTTGTTTAAATAATCACAAATTTAGTAACACATTTTAAAATACGAAATGCACTCATAAAATTTAAATATTACTAAACAATGAATAACATAACCAATCGACCGTTTATACCTTATGTGAAAATGAATGGTATGTACATTTTGCCGGAACAATTTTTATACAATGTATGTCCGTTCACTTTATTGAAAGAGTTAAGTCGTACTGAATGAAATTAAAACTTGATTAAATAAATTCATATGTACAATATAAAAAAATTGTTTAATCGAGTCCACCTCCATAAATTCATTCACTATAACTATCTATACACTATCTTCTCGTCCATTTACTTAAAATTGTTTCAGATTTTAAGTTCAAAAATAATTTTCATTAAAGTCATTAGATGCACCCGCATAGTTTGTATGTAATAACAAATTAAAATGTAATTGCATTTTATAGGCAAAAATGATCAATAATATAATGAAATCATCAGAATAAAATATATTAGAACTAATGTAATTACATGTAGAAAAGCAATATAAAGTCTGTTCCACAATTGATGTTAAATTCAATTGTAATCGCCCTTTTTCCTTTTCCGGGTGAGAATTCAAGCTTCATTTTTCGCTTG
Organism: Penthetria funebris; assembly: GCA_027564355.1. NCBI lineage: Eukaryota > Metazoa > Arthropoda > Insecta > Diptera > Pleciidae > Penthetria > Penthetria funebris. The sequence continues at coordinate 13,643 of JANSTX010002207.1, forward strand.
TTACTTTTTTTCGACACAGTATCGCAAGGCGAATTGGTAAAATATTTTTCGCGCATAGTTTTTTGCATGCTTTTCAAGTAATTATCGATTCTGAAATTAAATTCTTGAAATTTTTACTACGAATTTATTTATGTAACAAACTGAAATGTTTTTCAAATTGGTTCTTATTGAAATATATAATTTAATTGCAAAATAATTTTAATTTTACTTTCCAAAAATAATAAGTTTCTAATATTTGCAATCACATTAAGTAATACTGATGTTTAATAATACAAAAAGATGCATGGAGTACTGCTTAATGTAAGATTTGTTGCTAAGTATGAGGATATTTGCTTTGTTATCATGTATCTTATATCTTAGGTGCATACTTTTTAAAGCCACATAAAAAACAAACAAATGTCCAAAATATGCATTTTTTTTATTTTATGGTTTTATGCACATTTATATAAATCGACGTAATATGGAATATATATATATATTTTTTTATACTGAAGTTATTCTTTAGGGAGTGGATACCCTTTAATGTTCGTAACACAAAATAACTTTTTATTTGCTCAAAACGATGTTTGTGAAGGATATGAACGTAGAAATTTGTGAACATTTGATTAAAAAGTCTGGAGGCCGTAAAATTCAGGAAACAATCTTTGCCACACCCAAGATGTGATCATTCCATAGTAGTTTTGAATTGATGTGCGTTCCGAGAGATTTCAGACACGAAGTATTGCGCAGCATATTATTGAATTGTATTTAACCATCAGAAGTGATGTCATCGATAACTACCCTAATCGAGCGACGCTTTTAAAAATTAGAAATCCACAACCTCAAATCAGGATGAATACCATAAGAGACCATTTTCGACACTAGTGCCCTATTCCAAACTCTGTCAAAGCCTTGGATATGTCGAGAGCAAACACCCGAGTCTCACCAAACATGTGCAAGCTTCTACTCAAAATTTCAGTCAGATAGGTCAAAATATCACCTGTTGATCTTCTGAATAAGATATAATCTTGAAGTTAATAATTTTTTATAAGAACGAAAAGATTGAAGTAATGGCTATAGGCCTGTAATTGGAAGGATCCGATTTAGAGTCCTTTTTAGGAATAGACTGAACGTTTGCCATCTTTAATGCGTATGGATAATTACCAGATTGAGAGAGAGAGAGAAGACGCACATTAACGCAGAACCATAGCCGGAATACCATCAGGACCAGGTGACTTGTTAGTATCTAAATTTTTCAGAATTCTCAATCGAATTTGAATGGCCTTCATATTTGAAGCAACCCCAGGAATCGATGGAGGAACCTTATTGAAATCGTCTAGCTTCGAATTATTCACGTACATGGCGGCCAGTTGATTAGCCTTGCGAAATACATTAAGTTGAAATCATGTTCATTAATATTTGAATGATATCTGTAATATAACTAATGCTAATTTAATGCCATCTGACTAAATTAAGACAGATTGACTTGTTAACATCAATCCGTTAGCGTAATATGTTCATTACCATTTTTGACAACACTAAGTGTTGTCAGGTGCAATCTGACGTTTTGATTGGAAAGTTTCATATCTTTTAGCATTTTGAGTTATCATCACTATTTCTTTTGTTTACAGAGTCTTCAAAAATTCATCTCGGCTAATAAATAATGGTATTAAAAATTGTGAACATTTGTGTGTCATTATTTATAACCACTGTCGCCGTGGATTATCAAGATAAGAATGCATTGATGAACTAAATTCTTCATATGGCGAAGAAGCACCATCCTACAGCACAGTGAAAAACAGGTACAATAACTTTAATCATAGCTGACGTTCACTCAAGGGCGAATTTCATGAACGTTATCCAAAATCAGTTGTTGTGCCTCAAACCTTCGATGCTGTGAGTGTACTAATAATGCAAGATCGTGAGATTGAGGCATCCTTGAACATTAATATGACAATCATCAATAACAGAATGAATTAATATTTGGACGTTAGAAAAATTTGTTCGTTTTGGATCCCATACAATTCAACAAACGATAAAAAAGGCTCGTGTCTATTGGTGCAAGGAAACGTTGAAAAAATATGATCATGGTTCTTATTTCCACAAATTAAAAATAAATTACGTGGTCAACGATTTTTGATGCCAAGCGGTTGATGCCAATAAAAAGCTTGTTTTGGAGGTATCACAATCGGAGTGGAAAAAGTGCTTCGAAAATTGGTTTCAACGCATGGAAATGTGTATTAATCTTCATGGAGAATATTTTTAAAAACATAAAACTAATTTCGATGAATAATATTTGTGTTTTCATTATAAGCCCAGAAATATAAATAGTACCCATTGATTTAATGTGGTCGTTAACATATGACCACCACATGTACTGTGAACAATACTAAATTTTCGGGATCTTTTCGTCAATAAATATTTTTGCAGTGGGCTCTAACATCAATGGTCTCATGATGTATGCGCAATAAACCTTTATATTTCTTTTAGAAGTTATTGTTGAATAGAATTATATTTACAGATGCAACGATACAAATATCATATAAGCCTATCATGTCAATTAATTTTTTAGATATGTGTCACATATTCAGTGAATACTGTTTTAGCAGTACTATCACCAGAAGCATGTATATTGAAGACAAACTAGTACACCAACCTGATATATGTTGCTAAATTTGTTTAGAATTTTGTAACAAAAGAACCGTAAAAACAAGAATTGATATAGGTGAGATATTCATAATCATCATCATCAGCAACAGTCTTATACGATCTCTAGCCAACACCTTCACTTCAATCCATTGTCTTCCAAGGGTAGAGATTCACTATCATGTTGTTTTTGGACGATTTTTTTGAATTTTTGACACGATGTTATTTGTCACCTTCCAAGTTTAACGCAGTAACTTTCCCGTCTACGCATTACGTGACCGAACCATCTTAATCTACTTTGAGTGATTATATTGGTGATCGGAGTAAATTTAACTGCCTCGAATATAGTTGTTCTTAACTCTGTCGTTCAATGTTACACCGGATGACCATAATAATATTCGCATTTCGGTTGTGTGTAGTTTTAGCATATGTTCTCTTGTTGTCCAACATTCAGAACCGCAAGTCATTTTCGTTGTTGGAATGTTCGATTACATAAAATTGTAGACACTGATCTCCGCTTGCTCCAACCGCACTTTATTCGACGTTGAATATCATCATCGATAAATCGATAAAATAGACAAACTCGTATGTTCCTCTTAAATTACGCGCCAAAACAATTCGTTTGATAACCATTATTATTTTTTCTCTATAATACTTCTTCCATACTTCTTCCATTTATTAAGAAATGAGAGGCATTAAAATGTCTTTTTTAAATTATTGTAGATACATTCAATTGTTCTTTCTAAAACATTTTTCATTATCCTAACCTTTGGGTTCAGTAATCTTAATGATTGTTGGTAATACAAATAAAAATTTCGTATAAAAAGTAAAGTATAGTATAAAAATCTGCCAACTAAATTAGAGATTGGAATTGACTCCTATAGTATTCACATTATGTCACTCTAACACGACTAAAGTAGATGAAAGAGAACCAATGAGAATATTCCACAGAATTTTTCGGATGTTGCATCTAGAACATAAGAATAATAATAGGAATAGTATAGTTGGTTACAGTTTCATATACATTAGTCAAATTACACTCTTTAGTCATTCAATGCGACTTCATCAGGAAAGAAGAAAAAAACCACAATACAACTATTAACCTGGTTTAATTTTATTTCATATTTTATTCTTGTGGCTTACTGCAATTTATGGTTTTTATTTTATTTAAAACACAATGCCATATAACTAAACAAGTTTATTTTCTTTTTAAATTCCTCTCATCTTTAACTCTTCATTATTCACAGAGTTTTAAGACTTGCTGTATAAATAAAAGTTGATTTTTCTTTTTGATTTTGTGTGATAGATGACTACTATGTTGATGAATTAAATAATACAACAATTAACCTAGCGGAACATAAAAATATAACATAAAAACAATGTGTATATTATGCTGAGTTAGATATTTTATGCTCATCGAACGTATTTCTAAACAGAAGAAAAAACTCTTGAGGAAGGTATGTTAAATGGTAGAAGTATATTGACCTCCACGACTGCAACCGCACATAGGCCCTGTTAATAAAATTATACTATTTATATCTTTTGATGTAGCAGCAATTTATTAAACATTTTAGTGATATATCAGTCATCATCATCAGTTCAACCGTCACTACGCACGGTAGTATAGGGTAACAACTCAAAATCGAATATTGATCGCGATATCTGGACTTCATCTTTCATATTGCTACTGGTATTAGTCTCTTCTGAACATATGTCTAAGGCACCTATTGATGAAAACTTAGGATTTGTAAATAAAATGGAAGTAATTTCAAAATACGGTTAGCGCTACAAAAACTTATGGTGAATACGTGATTCAGCATCATTTAAAATCACCAATAGTATTGCCCAAATAACTTTCAAAATAAGTTTTCACTAAGTCTATTTGGGTATCAATAACTGTAAGTCGGTATGTCGTCAATGAACCAATCTTCGTCAGTCTATTCCTTGAAATATAAATTTTGAAACCAGCGATTGCAATATATCTTACAAGTCGTTGCATTTTAAGAGTATGATGCACATCTCTGATTATGTCCTGCTTAACGTTTGTTTAAATTCGACGAACAATATGCATAATGTTTGTCATTCGAACTGTAATTCATAATATGATCTGTTCAAGATCTATAAGGTATGATGCAAGCCTAATCTTTACACATACTGGGAATCAAAACTATTTGCATGTGGTAGGAATATCACAAGATGACACGCGCATCTCCGAATTCATTTTATGGCATTTTCGGCGCAATATTATCATATTGCAAAGCGAATTAGATTTCTGTCTCATAGACTAGAATAACATTTATAAATGTCCGTGTAGACGGCCTCTTTATTCAAATTCAGGAAACACATCTTCAGACAGACGGTTCTACTGGCATGCGAGTGTGACAACCGAGCCAGTCGTGTATTAAGTGGAAATATTCAAATATTAGAAATTTCAGCAGAACAATTGCCATGATAATATCTATAGAAGAGTGATAGTGCTCCCACATTGCACATATGGTGAAGAGATTCTATGTGACGGGTGATATGTTCATGACCTATAAGTCGAAATGCCCGTCTCTGAATTCTGTCGAGAAAACCAAGGATGGTCGCTGCAGTCCCAGCCCATATGTGAAAGTCTTGCCCAATTAGAGGCCTTATATATGCTTTATATATAATGGCAATATGTTCGTGATTAAAATATTTCTTACAAAGACGTAGAAATCGTAATAATTGACTATAAAATGAATAGTTGTTATCCACAGGTGCTTGTTTCTTATGTAGGTATGGAAATTTGTACATTGTAGCATACGCCTACTTTTTAATATTTATTACAGTTTCAGGTATTATGATGCTGGTTGACAACACTCTCGATTTCTTAGAATGGTTTATGATAAACGTGAACAACGAATCACAAGGTATGGTATGTTTAACCAATCTACTTGAGGATCTTAAGTTTTACGATGACATATGTTTGTTGTCACAAACACAGACGAACATGTGAGTGAAAATAGAGGGAATAGTGAGATGCAGGTCGAAGGTCAGAATTAAAATTACTGTTTTAGAGATGACAGTAATGAGCTTCAAATATTTGAGAAGTTAGGACTTGGATCTATGTGTGTTTGTTTAGAAATTATACAGCTTTCATGCGATCGTTTTGAGAACCTCTAATATGCCTTTTTCCTAACATACTACTTTCAATCCTATATATCTAGGTTAAATGCATATATAATGCAATTACTACGTCGGGAATTTCTAGTATTAATTATTATACTTATTTACTGTAACACGGATTATACTGTCAAATTTACAAATCATAAACATTGTGTGTTTAAAGTTGAGTTCCGTGATTTGAAAAAAAATCATTTAATATTTGTATACAATTTGAACATTAATAAAATACAACAGATAATGCTTTTACATACGGATATACGGATGGAGAACGTATAAAGACATTACGCAACATATAAGCGTATATGTTTATATAGAAATTTTTTTACAAACAATTTTGAATGTGCATTTCTTTGAAATGTTAGTTCTCCAGAAGATAGTAATGTATAAAGTGAATCACTAAATTTGAATATATTCATGTTTGTTTAAAATCATGTGATGGTAGATATTGATGGTGACGAATTGAGTGAACGCAACTATCTTTGATGGTACTCAACCCAACTTATCGTCCACGCGATGTCGCCGATAACTGGCGTGTGAGCGCTGGTTAAAAATGTGTTCATGTCATGTTTTCCAACTGTAGCTGGAGATTTTCACATCATTCTATACTGAAATGTTAAACCGCAATTAGTACATGTTTTTAGTCTCGATCACACGTCATTACAGAAGTGATCGAGTTACAAGCAACAATAGGTGGAGGTAAAGATAATTGTGACAAAAAAAACTGCTGCCGTATAAGATTATAGTATATCTACAATAAAACGATTGTGGACTTTTCCAGTTTCATTATCTATAATATATATAGTTGTTTAACCATGTATGATTCTGAAATTGATTTACTACATTATAGTTCAATTACCATTGTTAAATGGCATTCTTAACGGTAAAAGAACTATCTTCTAACATTAGAGCAGCAATAAAACAACCGAAGGAAAGCAACCATGAATGTACACTTCTTCTTTTATTAGGTCATAGCCCTGTGATTTTCTAACAATTTAGTTTTGAGATGCGGATGTCCAATTTTCTCGGCATCTCTTCGAAGGTCTTCCTATAGGTCGCGTTCCACTTGGCTGTTGTTTCATTGCAATATTTGCAATTCTATTATCTGGCATTCTTTCAATATGGTCTCTCCAATAACGTTTTATTTTCAGTATGATTTTTTTCATAACCATATTGAACAATGTTGGGCTCAAACTATAACCGTAACAGATTCCAGTTAATATTGGTATTTCATTTGTGAGCTTCCCATTTATATCCTCGTCAAGTTGGATGCGGTCGAAAGCATGTGCAAGATCGATGAAGCACATGAAAATCGGTGTTGTATTCAATGGATTTCTCCACAAGTTGTTATATGAATATCGAATCAATAGTTGATCTGTTGTCACCGCTAATAATTTTAGTAAATAATTTCTGAACAGCACTTAATAAAGTGACAACACGATAGTTTTTCGGATCAGTTTTACTACCGTTCTTAAATATAGATATTGTTACACTAGTTCTCCAATCTGTGGATATCTCATTACGTGCAAGTAATTCATTGAACCTTTTTAACAATCACAGTAGGTTGTCCCCACCATATTTTAGACACTCGTTTAAGATATCATCAATACCGGGACATTTTCTATTTTCCGCCACACCGCTTTACATGTGGCGTTATTAATATTTTTTAACTTGCACAATGACTCCTCGACGTTATCTTATTCGTTGATGATATTGTTTAAGGTTTTATGTTGTAATCTGTTTTCATATAGCTGCCTTGTGCTTGGATTCATAATACATTCAATACTTGTTTTTTGAACATATTCTGGAGACTTATGTGTCAATAATTTTGCAATTATTCTGATCTTACAGAGAATAAAAATATGCTCTGTACTTACATTATCAGAAGAAGGAACTCCTACATTAAAAATTTGTGAGGGATGAAAGCTTCTGTTTGTTATAATCTAGTCAATAGTTTACTGTTGACCTCTGGTGTTATGCCAAGTGTATTTATGCTGATCATTATGTGAGAAAAATGTATTGTTAATTCGAAGTTATTTGTTAGAACAAGAATCTATCAGTGCCTTTCCATTTTCATTAAGTGTTTCTTCGCTAAATCTTTTAAATTATTTTGTAAGTAATCTATCACTTCGGTATATTATATTACGAATCATCAAATCGATGATACAAAAGTAAACCAACACCCGAATGAGGCCCGTTGGTCCTTATCCTTGCCACTATATATATGAGAACATAGTATTGTATCTATTTGTGTCTTTTCCTTACTCGTTTCGGATAAGGCACAAACCTTATGGTGTTTCATTTCCATTAACAGTTCTTTGTCTTAATTGGTGAACGAAGTTATATTTCAAGCAAGCAAATCGCAATATATTCTTTTTGTGTTTATCCTTGGCTAAATTCCTAGTACTTTCAGCGGCCATATGGAGCCTAGTTACGAGGTGTTTATTCAATTATAAAAAAACGTCAATAAATTACAAATTTGAAAATAATTCGTTAGAGGCCTAATGTAGGGAGTATAATGTACTTGTAATATTGCATTATCGATTATCTAAGTTATTACATGAATAGACTTGTCATCATTTATTGTCTATCAATTTTAATTGTTTTGTTTTGTTTTTTTCCAAATAAATTATCATAACATTGTTTGCAATTAAAATAATTAAATTTAACAACTTTCTCTTCTTAATTTATGTCATGCATTTTTCACATCAACAAAACCCGGCGATTATTCTATTACATTGACAAACAAAAAATATTAAATTAACGGAATTTTATGCATTTATGTCATTTTAATTCATACAGAACCAGCCTGAATAATAGTCCCTTGAAACTTTGTTACCCGCCTAAAATTACAGGTATATAATACAAAAGAACAATATAATTATATATAAT
>JANSTX010002218.1:0-22304 GCA_027564355.1 Penthetria funebris
GGAGTACTCCTTCAAGTACCTCCCATACATACTTTTTACTCCTTTTAGATTAAAATTGTTTGTATAATACATACAAAATTAAAATATATATAACTGATATTATAATTGAAAGAATGTGTGGGAGTATAAGCTTAATCGTATTACTCCTTGAAGTACCTTCCATGTATAGTGTGCACGATAAAGATTTATGAAATTATGTACGTGTCATTTTTATCGCATTTGTGAGCAATAGTTCGAAGGTGAAAAAAATTGGAGTACTCCTTCAAGTGTGATCGGTTAAACAAATTACAGGGCCTACAATAATTGGCAACCAATTATATGTTTCTCTTGTTAATTCTGTTGTTAATTGTCAGTTGAGTTTTTAACTCGCTGTTAATGTGAGCAATAATAAGTACTTCTATTTAATTTCTCATACGCATGATCATACACTAAGCATTATTTTCGCATTTTATTACATACATTTTAGTAAACATAATTAATCTAATTTCAACCTGTCCACTTATCTCTTGCAGCCCATTTGTTTTTTTTTAACGATGATTAATTGCGCAAGGATAGATATTTCATGGACGGTTTTGTATAAAGACTTAATGTCGACGTGGAACATAAAACACATGACTATCTGTTTAGGGAAGTCTTGAGCTCTTTATTTATAGATACACCATCATAAAATTATGTATTCCTGGTGCAAATATTCAATAAAATTTTCTTAATTTTGAAGATCCGTATCAGGAGATACTAACTTTTGGTGTATATTGTTTTTGAGCAAAATTGAAATTACTCAAGGACGGTTACATATATGAATACGATATCTATTGGATACATATTTCATGAACGGTTTTGTATATATATTCGATGTCGAGAGGAAAAATCAAACACATAACCATCAGTTTAGGAAAGGACTTACCGGTCTTGAACTCTCTATCGTCATAAAATTAATCGAAAAACAACAGGGAAACTTACCATCTATCAAATGCGTTCAGTAATGGACTGAAAACATTACCTCTAATTCAAAGAATTCCAGTTAGTTAAGTTCTGCAATTTTAATAAACCTACCTTCAACTAAATCGAGTCTAATCTATGATAAAAATATACTTGGTTGTTCGGGACCAAAAATTTAAAAGTCTCATTACGTTGTTGAATTATGATGTTGATGATGTGACGATAATTATCATCGTTGATTTGATTGGTGTATCGTATTATAGTAACTTAGTAGAATATAAGTTTTAGTTTTTAAAGTTAGTACAGAACAACCCTAAAATATAAGTTACTCAAAATTGTAATTAATACTCGTATTAATACTTCAAATTCATAACTTAATAGTAAATACTTTATCGGATTCCCATCACGTTTTTTAATAAAAAAAAATGTTATCTGTTTCTTTCCATATGTACGTACCGAGTAACCATTGCAACCAAGAAAATGTAAAAAAATGTCATTTTATCATTAAAATATTTAAGTTTCATTTCTTTTTTTATTCCTAAACAATGTTAAAACCACATGTGGTATATTATTTGTCGCTTTTTTGTTATTTTTATATTTTTTTTAAATATTATTTTCCGATTGATATGCGCTACACGACTAACCATATTTTTTGTTCAATAAGTTTTAATTAGAGATAACGATGTGGCGAGAACACCACGACGTTGCTTCAACAATAAATTCTCATTTTTTTTTTGTTTGCGGAAAGTTAATCATATTTCATAATCTCAAGTAGTAAGAAAATTTTATATTCACAACTTTGTGATACCCAACATTAATACGAGTATATAAACCATACATTTATTCAGGAAGTTTAATTGGTGATTTGTGTGCTTATTTCAGAACTTGTTTGTCCATTACTGAACGTAGATATCATCCAGCCCTTTTCACTTAAACGTTGTTTTCAGTTACTTTTCAGTTTTGACATAACCACATTCATATTCGTATTTCCTCATCATCATCTCGTCCTTTGATCCATTCGGGAGCATAAGGCGTTAACGAAAAAGCGCTATTGTTCACGATCTACATCTCTAGTTAACATATTCACTTCACTCCATCCTCTCCCATGACTGCCAAACGACTTAATAATGGTTCAATTATGTTCATCATCACCAGATATGCCTGTCTCTTCAAACTATCGTTTGATATTGCATTTAGTCACATAATTTTTCTTATGCTCCAGAGGCATCTATTGAGGAAAAGTTGAATTTTTGACACGATGTTATTTGCCACCTTCCAAGTTTCGCAGCCACACAATTGCAAGGAATATATACTATACAGGTATGGTGCAATCGGTATGAAAATATTCGGAGCAAGTTATTTTTGACACATGTGAAATACAAGCAAAACTATAAATTTTTATGTCATTTAGAACTTGCTCGTTATATTTTCATACATTTTTAAACGTCAAAAAAAGTTTGCTCATATATTGTATATATTCCTTGACACAATAGTACCGATAAACAATTTCTTTTAAAAATGCGCAACTTAAGATTTTTTGAAACATTTCACCGCATCAAACTCTATTCAACATACAAAATTAACTTTGTATGCGGAATTTTGTATCTGTTTAGCGCCATCATCAATTGTCAAAAAAATTCTCAAATATTATTATCTATTTTTTCGCCATTGACGGCAAAAATCTGAACCGTTGTTCAACATTCCTTACTCTTGAATATTGCTGTGATTAGTTGAGAAGGTTCCGTTTTGCAGAAAGACTTAGCAATATACTGACTTCACTACTGTGATCTATTCGGCTTTCCAGAAAACAAACAGGTTTCATCAGAGTATGTAGCTCTTTCTTCGTTTTCCTTCTGTCAATCGAGTCTCACTCAACCGAAGAATATCTAATTTGTACCTCTTTAATCCTTGAGTCACCTGCGACAGTTCAGCCTTCGTCAACAATGACAATAACTGTACATATATTAATTTATTGCCATCAACGAGCGAACACCGACACGAGGTTGGTATACAATATAGAATGAAATGAATGTATTTATGTGAATATAATATATGGCGTCCTGACTATTTACGTTTACTCTATATGGGTTGTATCAACTTTTTGTGCGAAATACTTCAATGTGCCCACGCAAACTGTACACTAATTACACTTACCAATAATGTACACTTATTACACTTACCAATAAGAATATTTGTAATTCGAATCAATCACTAACTGTATCCTGGTGCTATATTTGCCAATGTCAGTAGGTTGGCATCACTCTCAGTTGCTACTTACTTTAATTTTACAATATAAATTCACACGTTCTAGATCTATATCATTAATAACATAGGTATATTAAATTACTTAAGATGAATTATCAATATTTGTTGGGCTCAATATTTGTGACAGAATTAAATTATCTACAACTCGGTCAGAATCCTGATATAGGTAAGAGTTTCGGCTTATATATTCTATGATTTATTCGTAATTCTACTCGAACTCAATTAACAAATTCAAATGACACCAAAGTGTGTACAAGTTTCTTGTATTTAGTTATTTCATCCATAACTAAACCAGCAATAATAGTTTATTGATTAATATCTGTACGTGAACTTTTGGTCTACGACATATTCATATTTAGACTATTGTCTTGGGCTTACGCCGTGTACTGTGAGTCTGTTTTAATTGAAGGTTATATCATTACATCGTATTCGTTTAGAAAATCTTATACGTTGCAGGATTATAATTTTTTACATTTGACTTGAAGTTGGGGAAAGTCAGCTGATAATTGTATAAGGTACATTGTTTGATTTTCGAAAAGGATTTTTATCTCTTTGTTGAGCGCGGCTTTAATAAACTAGTGATTGTAGTGCACCGTATACTGAGTGTAATAATGTGATTTTAATAAATGCAGAGTTCCTGCAACTGATAATTATCATTCCCATTGTAATTTCTTGAATTCGACACTGCCTGAGAAATGTTGCTATTTATAGATTTAGTACTGGCAATGAGTTTTTACTTTAATGAATATATACGATTATGATTATGAGTATATTATCTTCTAGTCAGTACCAAGAAGGGCTGCATATGTAGTATGGACTATTCTCTTGTATGTATCTGTTAATGTTTAGTCAGTTATATCATTCCCAATTTATTGATAGGCATTTGGTGTTAGATTGTGGCACAAAACCACATAAGTAAGTGGGCGTATTTTAAACTGTAAACTTGGCCTCGATGAACAATAAATTTTTCAGGGTAGCAATGACTTAATTTTGATTGTGCTATAAATATAGGTCAATGAGTGAGCATGTACTGCTTTGTTGTAGTACGATTCACAACTGATTCTACCTATTTTATATAATCTAATCTCAATATATTTGGTAGTCAGAGTTCGGATCAATCACAAAAGTCAATTGAATTCCTGACATAGTACTTGTTATACCTCTAAGTGGTGGCCACCGGGAACACAGATTGATACTAACATGCGGTTGGGTGCCCAATTTGGAAATAAGCTCCAATTATACGAAATTTGGTAGCTGCATCTCTCACTGCTGAAACACTTAACTGAACGAGATACGTCAACAAATGGTCTAGGACAGAAACATTAGAGCAATGTTTCAACTCAAGAATTCAAAAGATACAAACTCGATATTCTTGGGTTAGAACGAAATGGGGAAAAGGACTATATGCACTATTAAAATATGAAAAAATGATCTGTTAGATATTTGATAATTGGTCAGATGAAATTAAAACTTATGGCAGACATTAAAAGAACTAGAACTCGAGATGAGGAAGTAAGGCAACGGTTCACAAACGATTTGACGAATTGTTTAGTACATGACGGTGATTGACGAGATTGCTGGCGCATTGAGAATCGTCGTTGACATAGGTCAATAAATTTATCAAACATGTGAATAGCATTTTTTCCATAAATTCAGATTAGTTCAATGGAGATAACATTTCCGCAGCATCTTGAAACCCAGTAGATAAGAGATTAGAAAATCATTATATTTATTAATTTTCGAATCTCTCTTATAATATTGTCAGTACATTTGAATGTAAGCTGACTATAGGGCATTACGTTTGATACGCGTGTCTTCTTAGCTGTTCCTATCTACACAACAGACATACAAATATGTAAAAACGTATATAAATAAAATATAATATTCACTTTTATTAAGAAACATCACATCATATTCAAATTCAGCTCCTATAAATGTTTATTATATTTATATACGAAACAATCGCATCTGTTCAAATATTTGATGAAATGTATCGGATGGATCGTTTAATTCAGTTTTTTTCTGGGTGCGTATTGCAATATGATGTAAAAAATCAATGAAATTTAAAAAAAAAATAGAGTATCTTTTACGATAGATGAAAACTTGTGTGTATAGTTTAAGCCAAACCTATATAAATTGATATTTATTGCTTATTTTACGAATCATAAATTTACAATTTCATAAATCTAAACAATTAGTTTCAATACCTTTATCCAGTTACTCGGTTGCAGTGTAAATATTTGGAACCACTAATATTGGAAATTCTGTGTGTACTAATTGACAATATGATTAGTGATCAATGCGTGATAACAGGTAACAGCATTAAGTCAAAACAATTACGATAAATCATGACTATAAGTTACAACCATTATAGTTTTGTACTTAGTGCGATAGCTTTTTGTTTCCAAGTATATTAATATACTGTTTTCTGATAAGCAACATAAGGATTTAAAAATGCTTTAGGAGCATGCAGATTTACTCTATTATGAAAAGAGACAGTTCAATGACGTATGCTGTAAATTTGTAATAGGTGACCCGAAATAATTGAATATTGATAATAATATAATTGGTGGAATAATATTGAAATACACTCCGCGACTATAGTGACATTTTCGTTCCGTGAGATAAAAGGATGACTAATAAACGAAATTATGCCGATAGACTAACTGCAAATCGGTTTCCGAGAGAGATTCGTAATAAATTCTCTAACCAAGTAACTCTCCAAGTTCACTAAAAACAATTCTGACTGATCGTACAGAAGGCATGATCTCAATTCTAACTTTATTATTATTAATTCAAATGTGTTGAATCTATTGTTGGTGAACAAAAACAGAAAAAATTATATAAACTAAATGCATTCACTCAACACATATGGAGCCTAACCTATCCTCGTTTTGTCCAAGACGAACGGCAGCTACAAAAGTGACAAGAACATAGGTAACATCAATCGACACTGTTCAACTTTAATTCTGGATTTATATGACCTCGACAAGTTCTGTATTCATATGGTCTATGTAAATACACAACTTAGATGAGAATGTTGAGATGGTCGTCTATAGTAACATTGACAGAATTCGAAGTAACTTTTAATTATCTTACGATTTCAAGTTAGTACCTTTCTTCACTTCAAAGTTTACCACTGGTAACTGACTCTTTTATTGACGGTTCGGCAATCACGTCATTTTCATCCGACACGGTTTCATATTACCGAATATTTCTGATATATGACCACTAGATCTGCCCATCTTGTAAAATTCATATTGTGTATTTTATTCGGACAAGGTATATTTAATATGCGTCAATGACCGTTATTTAATAAAATTTAAATTTGTTACAAGATACTATTCGTCAATTTCCAAGTATTGCAGTAATGTCACATTCTATTAACTATCACATTCTATTAACTATCACATTCTATTTACTGTCACATTCTATTAACTGTTACATTCTATTAACAGTCAAATTCTATTAGCAGCATTAGGGACTCGAAAATTGTATGCATGACAACACTATAGTCTATTGCCAAATTACTTATATTATATACAAGTAGGAATCTCTTATTTATTTATTTGTGTACAATCCGTCAAATTAATTTCCATTAGTTTCGTTTGAAATATTAATTTTAATACCAAGCTAAAAACAATATTTCACAGTAGCTTGTAGTTTAAGTTGATTAATTAGACCCCCACCTCATACCATGTGATTTATTATTCATATTTGTCGAAAATAAGTAGGAAATAGAGTCACATGATATGACTATGCTTAACAATGTACATCAATAACACCACCTAAGTAATCAAGCTGAAATATTGTGTACTGTAGGTAAGGTATATCACACCAGTCATCACATGAACTAAATTTACTCTTCTTCTTGTAATTAGCAGTTTTCTAAAAATGATGTTATCCCACTTTTAGTATTATTATCATTAGCTAACACCTTTATCCAATTAACAATAATAATATACGTACATGTTTGACATTTCTTTTTCCTTCACATTAGGTTCTTTGCATCATCACTAATCCATTTCCTAGTAAACACATGGAATGTGATTTATATGGTGGACAAAACAAAATTTCTCAAAAAAAGAAAGAAATAGTAAATGAATATACCCAAAATTTATCAGTATCTGCTGAAGCATGGATTACGCATTTGCAGAATTTATTTATCAACATATCATTTGAGACATACGAGGCACAGAGTTCAAGTTAATATTTTCAATTTCAACCAACATCTGATTGAACAAGCAATTAAAACATTGAAATATATAAAATCTCTCGTTATTGATTATAACTCAAACGAATGTCTGAAATATGATGGGAACATCATAATTGCTGAGATTGTTAAATTGCTTAATAAATTACTTGAACCGAATGAGATACCCACAGATAGTGTCATAATATCTATATTTAAGAAGGGCAGTATAGAACTATCGTGTTATCACTTTATTAAGTACTGTTTAGAAACTCTTCACTAGAATTATTGGCAATGAAATCACGGCAGAAACTAAGATTTCGCTTCACAAAGAACAGATCAATTATTGATCCGATATTCATATTACGACAACTTGTGGGAAAACCATTGAAAGCAACACACGGATTTTCATGTGCTTTTTTGATATTGCACAAACTTTTGATCGTATCCAACTTTGACGATGTTATAAATACCAATATTAATTGGAATCTGTCAGGGTCATAGTTTGAATAAAATCATACTGAAAATTCAAATAAATAGTGTATCACTTAAAACATCTCCACACACAATGTACATTCAACAGTGATTGGCACAATTGTTGGTCATATGGTCTATATTATTTTATCGTCTGTTTGATTTTTAGTACGACCGTCTGAAAGTTACCTTGTTGATTGAAGCAGATTACTTAGCTGTCACCAATCACAGGATTGTAATAGATGTCAACAAATTTGACTATACACTGCATCTTTGTCATCCATAGATGTTTAAAAAATGCCCCCCTTAAAAGTTGCGCCGCTATTATAGTATGTTACGAATCAACGTCAAAATGGCGTCGCTTGTTCCGCCCCTCTACCAGGGGTGCAACACTTTTTTTTTTAAATCACTTTTTTTGTCATAATGTAAAGTCAAAGTAGAATTTTTGCAAATATATTTTTGGATAGGTATTCATAATTAGAATAGTTTAAATATTGTTTTCATTGGTGAAAAAGGTAGTTTTTTAAAATGCAGGGGTGTAAAGTGGTTTTTAACACTTTTTTCAGTACCATTTTGTCTTTGATTCGCAATGTACTCATAGAGGCGCAACTTTAGGGATGTAAAATGCATTTACGCCGGAAAATGTAGTACAAATATAATGGCCAATAAACGTTCATTGAAGCTTAATATCGGCACGCAAAAATGTACTGTGATCTAAGAGTCAATATGATCATATTTATCCCAATATAAAAGTGAGATATTATATATGATTGTGATTAACCAGTTGCAATATGGCGTGCTTCATCCCACAGTCAGTATATTGTAACATACATCTTCAACTACCTACTGAAGTTCAGTTTGCACCTAGTTTTACAAACATGTTGTTTACATCATCTTTTTAGTCAGATGCTACAGATTGACATATATTGTCTATATGTTTACCAGTGACGAGTATATACGAATGGATTGAGTCACATAAATAATATTCAACCACATCCATTCGCCACCATAATATACCAACAATTAATTATTGTGAGTGAAAACAGTATGTTTACCATGTTTTAATGGAGCTTTGTTTAATGACCATCAAGAGACATTACAGCGTGATTTTATTTAAAATAATATCACAAATATGCACTAAATATATGACTTTATGTTGTTATATGCGTTTATGTTACAAACAATTTAAAAATCATATTACATTTTTTTTATCATGAATTAGCACTTATTCAGCGAAAACATTTTACATATTTGAGTGCATAACTGCAAAATTATTAGGTTTATAAGTTTTATTCATCATGTAGTAACATTTTATGGTTCATACATTCTCGGTTTTCATATGAAAATAATAAAATGCAGTCAAACATTGTATTTTCTCATTATATTGTGGTTTTCACTATCCCCTATGTAATTGTAACGAATTAGAAAGATTTTTGCTCGTAAACTTATAAAATTTTCAAAACTATACTACTATCCTACTATGATCGTTTTAATATTTCTGTTAGACGATTGACGATCTGAGTAACCAAATATCCTTTAGTATTGTTCGTTGTATGACTGATACACAGAAATGTATGCGAAAATTAATCTTCTTGATCTAGCATCGAGATAAATGCTCTATAAATGTTGGAGGCGATACTTATGTACGCAATCTGCAGCTTGGATGCCGAAGAGAAGAACTATAATGGTAGCGAAAGCGACAGCGAAGAATTGTAATGGTAGTGTGTTCTGTTGATATATTTTCATTCGGCTTTATTTGTTATACAGGAATGACTGTGTACAAAAAGTAATATTAATTTGAGCTCTAGATACAATTCAAACTTTCAACTGAACCAAAATAATTGCGGTTTGTAAAGACAGCAAAGGGATTTGGTTAATTGTCTGCGCGTAAACACCAATTTTAATAAAGCCATACTAATTGATTTCAAGCAAACTTGTAGAAAATTCTATACATTTTTGCAAATAATTCCAACTAGAAGATTTGGGAGTTCTGTAATAACTATCAGGAATACAGAAGATTACCTTCAAACAAGCATTATTTCTATGTAGAATACTGTAATGGAGTAATTACAATAGCAGTTATCAACATGAAAAATATATTATCAACCATAATTATCCAGTTATATTGAATGTTTTAGTAGAGTGGTGCATGAATCCTCACCTAGCTAGTTTGTTGTTGAACACCATTACGGGTATATACCGTGATTCAGTTTCGGTGAAACCGCGTGGGGGTTCAACCAGGCAACCTGAAAGGATTTTATAACTTATTTTTACTATGTAATTTTAAGAATGAAACTTCCTGAACAATTGAAAATAGCGTAATGATATCAAAACGTTCAAATTCAATACAAACATTCTTAAAATTTGTACAGCATTTGTGAAAAATGACATGAGTATACTGTTAGCAAAAGCAAGTTGGGGAATAATTGGAGGTAAAACTGGTAGAAAAGGCTTTAAAAACAAGTGTTAAGTGACGATGGGAGTAAAACGGAGGGTAAAAGAGGAGAAGGAAGAACCGAAAACTAGCCGAAGCGCTTCGTTCTTATAACGGAGCTTCGACTAAGAAATCGATAATTAGATAGTAAGAAAGAGAGAGTAAGGCCAAAACAGCGATAAATCTCTGATTTGTTGCCATTCCGTCAATGGCATCTATGTTTATTGAAATTAATTTCGAAGTCGACCAGTGAGTGTAGTTAGTTACTATGGTGATTGATAAAGATCGATTTATTATAATTTAATATTCAATGTTAGATGGAAAGTAGATAATTAATTATAAAGAAAAATAATGGGAAAAAAAAGTGGTGATTTAGATACCGGAATTATAGTGATGATCTAGGTATACGTTAGAAAAACGTTCATAAAATCTGATCAGTCTGTTGCATCTCCGGATAATGTAATTTTCTGTGACCTTAATTTTGTCTTCTTGACTTATTATCATGTCACATCAGTTTATTAATCTATTAACTTTAAATTTAAGGATAATCTTGATTCTACGATCAATAAGTCACATTAGGTCTCATAAAAGAGCTACTCAGCTGGTGGATCATTAAATAACCAGTTATAAAGATGTCTACTATTAATATTATCACTAATATTTTGTCAAAGCGAATTACGTGCATTGCAGTCGCAAGATTAGTCTTGTGTGTTAAAGATCCAAATCTAGTGCAATCGTATACACCAATTCACTTAATATTAAGAGATATAATGTTCAAATGTTTAAATTAGTTCTCATTGAAAGAAATCGTAAAGAGACAAGTTTTGAAAACTGAACCGTAAGAACAACATATCAATTGACGAAACGCAATATTTTTGAGTTGAGCGAGATTCAATTAAAGGAAAACTTAGAAACGACTATATACAGTGAGCCTTAAAATAACAGGCATAGTCTGTCGACAAGGATGTATTTTGTAGTCAACTATCACACTGCCTTGTTGAGATTATTATCATATACTTGGGTGATGCTAATACAAAGGTTGGTTCGAAAACATGGGCTGCCAGAACGATTTACGAATACTGCTCGAAGTCGTGGTGAAATCAAATCAGCATTAAAACACCTAAAGAGAAACTATTGCTTCTACTCGTCCGCTATTGCAAACTGAGTCAGACATTGGGATGAAATTAGAACGAATTGTCAATATTTGGGAAGTTTTTGGCAATGAATGGTGGTGCTAAAAGAAAGAAATCAAAAGTTGTGTATTTCTAGAACTAATTTTTTATAGGTACTACTGTGTGACTGCGAAACTAGGAAGGTGACAAATAGCATCGTGTCTCAAATTCAACTTTTCGTCAATAGGTGCTTCTGGCGCATACTATGAAATTTTCTGACGAAATACAATAACCAACATAAATTTGTTGACACTTGCAAATCTGGAGGCGATATAGAAATATTTAGTAGTAGTAGGAGAGACGGTTGTCATAAAACAAAGTGACGAAGATTAATCATTGAGGAAGGTAGTACCAGTGGAAGGGAATGAAGTGATATGATGGGCTGGCCGTGAACAATGCTGCTAAAGATCGGGACGATTTTTTCAGTTTCTTTGCTGTTATAAATTTTAACAGCAGTGGACATACTCTCTCCTTCAACAATATATTTCAGATCAGAATGTGTACAAATATGTTGTCACTTCTTAAATGGTTATCGATCACAATATGTAAGTATTGTATTTTAACAAGTTTTATATGTAATAAAAGATTTTTATACATATTTGAATCTGAATTTTGAATCGTTTTCAATTGATGGAAGTGTAATATGTCCGCTGCGACATGTCAAGTCACAATTCCTGTGTAGAATAATATAATGGTAAATTGTGAAAAATTGGGGACCAATAAATGGTATTCGTCGTGTTGATGTGAGGATATACTTTATTTTGAGCACTGAGTACAAAACTAATCAAACCTAGTCAGTTGTAACAATTTTACTGATATACACAACAATATTTGTACCGAGAAAGATAAACTTCAGCAGAGCTACAAATACGAGTAGCCTTTATTATAATGGAAGGGTTCGACATATTTATTTCGTTCAAAGTAAAACAAGGAAATTATGAGCATTTTAAATTTAAATGATACACTCTCGTATTGTTTAAAATGTGAAAATTTCAATTTACATAAAATTGTGTATATTTTTTATCTACGATTTTATATTTTTCTCGTTTTATTTTTTTTATTTTGTCTGAATGATGAAAAATTACACCATTCGATTCACCATGTGTTTCATTAGACATAAAAAAAACTCAAATGAAGTCACCAACAACTCCATTGGTTTTTCGTATGTACGATAGCTATTTTAAGGCTGCCACTATACTCGTAATGTAATAAACCAGATTTGAAATGTGATTTTTGACCTACGCAAAGAACTGAATTAAAGTGAACAAATTTCAAAAATGGAAATGAATTTTTATAATTTTATATTATAAAAGCTGGTCTGGTGCGAATGCACATTTATATGTTAATTTACCTATCGCAAGATTACTTAATACAGTCATTAATGCGAGAGAGTTATATTATAATTACGTGCATAATAATGTGATTTAATTATATGATTTTATACCAGTTATAGTTGAGCTTAACGCCACTAATATCATCAACATAACATGGAAGAGTTTACATTAATTTAGTTATGAAACATTGTGATTATGCAACTCGACCTTTAACAGCTTTAACATAATCAATGTTAGAACTCTCTGGTAATGCTTAATCAATTATAGCATTGTATTTATACCTAGAGATTTATACCATATATTTTATTTCATTTTATTTATTACAATATCTGACCAGCATCATCACTTCACTCCACATCTTACAGTTGGTTACCAGGTTTTCAATACTATTGACCGAAAATGCGATTTAAATCCACATTTGATATTGTATTTCATTATTAATATACATATATCTAAAACGCTGATGAAACCTTTTTTATGACAATAGTGCTTACTTTTCAAATCTCGCAACCTATAGAAGTACCGATAAACAAATTTGAAAAATATGCAATTTAAGAATCCACTTAAAATTTCGAACATATTTGTGTGGTATTCAGATCACACAAATATGCCAAATAAATTTCCAATATAAGCTGAACATATTTGTGAGATCTGAATTTCTTTCATCACCATCGTCTATTGCCAAATAACTTTCCAATATCGAAAGCTTCCTATATCATTCATTTCTGCATCATTGAATTAAAGGAGCCGTCCTTGGAGATCAATAATCATTAGTTTCTTTTTAGAAACATTATATAATATTTAGGAAAGTTACAGTACGACAACAGCCATATAAGGTCAGCAAAGTCAATATTTTCAATTTTAATTAGATCCAACCTCATGCCACACTGTTCATTGTTTACATTTGTCATAACTCAATCTTAGAGGAGGAGCAAGAGTGGCGACAAAACACATCGACGCTGGGTACGGCTAAAGTTTAGCAGTAATCTGAGTGGTTAGATGATGATGATAGCAAATTCTTTCAGAGCTTTGGGGACACAACGAATGCCAATTTTTAATGCTACTTCGTATAGTTATATATTCGTATTAATATAATACAATTATGCGTCATTTAACACTCAGTATTTATGTTAATGTGTACGACTTACATAAACTTGTTTTATAATTTATTTTCATTTAATTTCAAAAACAGGAAACTTAATTTTCTTAACATTATGACTATTATCATCGACAACTATACTCGCATAGCATTCGATACTGTTATGCATATTCGACATTATGTGTATTCATATAAAATATACATTAAATTTGACTTTTTGTATTTTTTGATAAATAAAAGATTGTCGATAATATTTTTTATGTTGTTCTTCTGATTTATACTTATGTACCCTGCTCATATTTTGAATAAACATCAATATTGTAGTATTGTTCTTTGCTCAAGTCACTTGATTTACTCTGGAAAAACTGCTCACGGAAACTGATTTTGATTAGACTTACTCATAGGTAGCAATTACACTTACCTATATTTTGTCGAAACGGTGTATACATTCGTGACGAATGAAGTGAACGACTAACAATTTAGTTGCTCAAATCATCCTTAGCTTCACGTACTTTAGTCGGTAACTTAAACATAATATATATCAATTTCTGGTTTATGATCGAGGCTAAAAATAAATTAAAAAAAAGGTTTTCTACATATAGAAGCATACTATTTATACAGGATTGATCCTGCCCAAAGAGAAACATATATACAATACATTGACTGAAATGTTCCAGAACGATTCACACAAGACGACGTCATCAATTCCCAGGGTCAAAACATGAAAAACTTATTAATTCTATTAAGAGTCATAAACAGGATTACAAAAAAATTTTGATATTAATGTTATGTTATGTTAGGTTAGAATTGTTTTGGGCCGACCCTGAATAAGGAAAAAGGCAAGGAAGAGGAAGAAGAAGAAGAAGAAGAACAGTTAGGTTAGAATTGTTCTCAAAAATAGAGTTTTGACTATTCAATTAAATATACAATTAGTGTCAATTTTTTGGCAGTCAGTCATTTTTATAAATACTTTTATATAGTGGTTGGATTATATAAACCCCTGTAAAGACGTCACATAACAATTAGTTCACATTATACAAAGCAGCAGTACAAGATTTTGAACTCAAATTTGGAGCTAATAGTTCTCTTCAGTGCTATAATTACCCAGTAGAAATAAAAAATATTCTGCTGTTTTAAACGCAGACCGTCTTGCACCGGCGCTTTGACTAAAGTCGACTAACTATCATGTGACTTATGTAATGTTTTACAGGGTCAAAATACATGACAATATAATTTCATATTATTCAAAGTTATTTATAAAAGTTATCAACTGGCAAAAAATTTACACTCATTGCTACATTATGGTCAAAAAAGAAGAATAAAATTCATTTAATTATAGACCACAAATTTGTTAAAGATCTTTGAAAAAGTTAATAACTTCAATCATATTTATTATATTACAATCGTCAATACGTCTAGGATATCAACGGACTTACATTATTACTTATCTTACTTAAATTTGGAGTAGATGTTTACATATGTACACATCATGTCACACGGGTGCTAGTCATCAATATATCTAAGGGTTTCTTTATTGAGTAAATGCGGATTTATGTACCAATTTAATGAATTGTTTAAATGTGGAATCATACAACTAAAATTGATACTATACATAATGCAACCATGTTGGTGTATAGGTCATACGTGTTTTGTTTTTTATATTTTAACCTATAAGCAAACTGCATATTGCAAATAATAAATTGATACATTGATCGGAATAGTTTAAAAGATGAACTAAATCAGTCAGTCTATGCACACCAAATATAGAAAAAAATGAAAATATCTTGCAAGAATGAATGCTACTGTGCGACAATATTATTATTAAAATTATTCGGTGCGTAATGCTTCTGATAACTCAAGTTTCTGCATCTAAAAATAATAATAAAATTAATATAAACAAAATCAAATTATAAAAATATAATAAGTAAAAGAAATAGTTTAATTTTTATATGCAACATTACATGTGTTTTAGCACCACAATCAATTATCGAAAAAAGAATACTCTAACTACAGAGAAATCAGACTTACTTCACACAGATTTTGAAACACAAGTGATCTAATTCAGAAAGACATTTGTTAAAAACAGATAAACAACTGATACTATACAAACACTTCGTATAATGATTGAAGAATACTAATAATAAGAAAGATCTCCACATGACCTTCATAGATATTGAGAGTACTGTTTTTGAACTATATATATATTTGCTATCAAAGAAATCTATATTAAATGCAGGAAAGTGATGACGCACAAGACAGAAACTGTGGACATACGGAATGAGAAGTAGAAGGGTCGACCCGGAATAAGGAATAAGGCAAGGAGAAAGCATAAGAAGAAAAATAAGCTATCATCAATTATGTTACCTTCGTTACTATCTTAATTTTCTATAACAGATACATGGCGTCATCGAAGTGAAACTCTTCAAAACGTTGATCTTTTAAGACCAGAATTATTATTTGAAATCAACTTGTATTTTTTGGAACACATAATTTTTAGAGTCTTTGATTTTGTCCAGAAATTTTAGTAGCATAACAAATATTTTGTCAAGTCTTTCAGCACCAACCACGCGATGAATACGTTGATTTATTGTTAATATACACGCTCAAAGATTCAGATTATTTCCAACATTTGTTTTATAAAGATGCGGGCCATTAAAAATATTTAACGAATAACTCTATCAGAACTGTCATCAAGGTGAGACCTAAACTTTACGGGATTTAAAAGCAAAATCGAAGAATAATATACAAATATTGTAAGCTGTGGAGTATAATGTAAATTATAATGTATAACATAATTATGTTGTCATTGTCATATGTTGACAAGTTATATCATCCGTTGTCTCTAACGACAATTCAAAAGGATATGATACATTTATGTCAGAAATACTATTAATGACGAAGAAAAGAAATCAATAATATAATCAGTAAATAAACTAGCTGCTGTAGCTGTGTTACAGTAGCATATGTAGGGTATAACCTTGGTATGTAGTTACACTTACAATACAAAATCTTGAAATGATCTATTTGTGAGGTAGTTAAATGTGAGGCTTCTATGTAAATGTAACGGTTACATCTAACCATTCAACATTGTTATTCATAGAGGAAACATGAGATCTGCATCTGATAGTGGAAGCTTCAAAAGCATAATGTCCAGCTGCAAAATAGAGATATTTTTAAAATAATTTTAAAGTGTAATGATATTTAAAATCCTTGTTGGCTATGGTATCATATTGTGCAAATTAATGTTATGGATGGGTATCGTTATACTCTAAACTTTGAATCCGCATTGTAGACTTTTTTTACTTCCTTTTCTTCATTCAGAGATTAATTAGAAACTGGTTTTAGTAATCTTTCTGCATACGAATTTATTTTTTAGTTTATAGCATTAACTTATGATATTTGATCGGAAATTATCAACTATGAACGTAAATATTAAATTGAAATGTGAATACTAATTTGAATTTTAGTTGACATAGTCGAAAGTTTGACTAAAATGCTAATCCGTACACTCGTACATTCATACACATATTTATTTTTATATTTAATTTCTAAAATTTGTAAATCCGATTTATAAAATAGAAATTAATATCTTAAAATTTATGTAAATGAAAATATGCATATTTAATTATGCACATTAGTTTAATGAAAAAAAGAAAGACAACCTACTAAAATGTTGAATTATTTTATTGCAATCTCTAAAATTTCATAAGTGAATAATAAACAGATGTTTATGAGTAAAATTATAGAAATGAAGAATAAAATTAAACGTGAACTAATAAAATTATTCACTATATGTCAGTAAAACCTTGTAATTGAGGCAAAAAAGATGTTGATATCGTGTTTGTCAACTAGATGAGAAAACATCTAATCAACAAACTAAGTATAGCTTTTGATTTCTGCACTAATACTGAAATATATTATATAACCGGATAAATATAATTGATCCTATATTTCACATAACAGGTAAATTTGTTTGAGTAAACATTTGATCAATTACAGTGTGCAGGTTAATATAGTAATTAAAGAGTTCCGTAGTGGATATTCAAGATACAAAATGCCAATTTTTAACAGCCAAAAGATTCGAAGACTATATGATAGAAATTAATTTTTAAAAAGAATTTTTTTAGCCATACGTAGTATATTCGGTAAATACGACTATATCCCAAATAATCAAATTCAAATTGTTTATTTTATGATTTTTAAAGCAATTTCAGCATTATGACTTACCAACAATTGATAGTCTGTCATATTTTGTTCAAAAACTGACAATATACGTAATACGTGACAGTTTCCATAATAAAGAACAAAATCTCGACATTATCTTATTATTCACTAAGCGCGTGATCATACGGCAACGAAAAATAACGGTCATTGCTCACGATTTCTGACCAATACATCCACTTCACTCCACATCTTACCACTGGTATCAGCCTCTTTAATGGCATTTATCTGCTACGTTGTTTTTGATCGAAAAAGTCTTCTACTACCCTAAAGATTTGAGTTCAATGCATATCTTACGATATCATAGACCGGGCACCTCAGTCTCTGGCCCATTCATTTCATTTGTCTGCTTGCTCCAGCTAATTGTTATATTTTCTATTTGTTTACTTGTGCTCAAGAACGTCGAGTTTATGTCTCTTAAATTCTTGAGATATCTTCGTCAGCTTAGTTCAATCATGGTTTTAATATTCTAGGTTTTAAATAATGGCAATCATAGGTCGTTATTGTATTCCTGTTCAATCATTGTCATTTGCTTACATTTTAAGTGCAATATTTAAAAGTTTATCGGCAGTGTGACTAACAGCTATATAGATTGGATGATGTCATTTCCTAAATAGGTGTCAAATCGCGTCGTAGCACTTACTATTTACCGATTTTAATTTATAACTCTGTAAGCAGTAAGCACTTGATCAGGAATTCAATTCATCAAAATGGTTTATCCAAGTTCAGAACGTCAGAACAGTACTTATTGAACATTTCGTAATTGTCATTTATTATTGGACGTATTGGGATCATGTCTGAAATATACAAGAAAAATTATTTTGCCTCATTATTCTCTTAAATCAGTTAAACTCTTTATATTTATTTGGAATGTCTATATTAAGTATATTGATTTAAGCTAAACATATTGTGGTAATATTTCTGCGAATATATTTTTACGAATTATTTTTAATTTTGAACACATCATCTGAGGGGATCATTTCAAAATCATTTCGTAAATGGTATGGTTTGTTGAGACGTAACTAAAACACTAGTAAAGCCTTTGGCAATTAATTTTAGCCTTAAAATCCTTGAATATTGTAAATAACTTGTATATAATTTGATCATTAATTAAAGATATTTAATTCTTTATGATTCTATAAATAATTGAAGTCAAGATGCTCCAGTATTAATACTATATAGCAGAAACAAATTATTGTGAACTTAACATGAAATTTAAGCAGGATAGAAGTGCATTAAAACAGATTATTCACGCAATAATGACTATATAACGCAACTAGTACGTAACTTACCCGCAATTCTCAAGTTATTAGAAGAGCTGGTGATTCAAGAAAATTGTGGTTGCATAGTAGTAAAGCGCTAGACTGGTATGACGGAAGACCTGAGTTCGAATCACAATAAAAAACAAAATTTATTTCTGTAAATTTATCATCTTTATGATTTAACTTGGGTTGACAAATCCCTTTCCCAATCAATGTGTTGCGGTTAAAAATAATATCAATCATATGTCAAAACTCGCAGTTAACAAACGTGTGATGTTTCAATTATTTAAGCATAAAATTCTTAATTAACCGCGAATTAGTAGATATAGGGCAGTTACTTAATTCATCCTGCAAATAAAAACAGTGTCATAAAAGAAATTTACTACAATCTTTAGCTTGGAAAAATGTTGCTTTTTTGTAATCGAATGTCTATTTCAATTATGTCAGTAACACGATCAATATACCAACTATCATGTGAAATCATATAAACCATAACTGATAAATATAATGATATTGTTAATTTTCACTAATTGAGATGCAGTAAAATTGTTCATTGTCAGTCATAAAGTAATTGCAAAATGTATGCTGCAATTGTTTACAATTTTGTGTAGAAATGAATTTTCTATAAGAAAAGTAACAGGGTGAACATTATTTATTGAAGTTATATTTTAGGGAGTGTTCATTCTTTAATGTATATAATTAGATTGATAGTTCCACAAATTTTAACAATGTACACGAAATGAAAGCACATCGGCATCAATAAAATCAATAGATTGCAAGTATAACAACTGAGGAAGTCACGTATATAGATAAAATACTTGAATTAAACATAATACTCTTCTTCTTCATCTTCTTCTTCTTGGCTTGAGTGAGACTTTACAGACTAGTACTGCGATCATTGGATCTATTTCAATACTACTGTGAACTTAGTAGTGTTTTCAGCAATATGTCAATATATGAATAGAACATAGTTAGTGAACCCACATTGCAACTCAACATCCAACATCATCATCATTATAATTATCAATAGGAAGTAAACCATTTCAAATTCTATCAACTAATATGCAGCTTTTGTTGGCCAAGTAGATTGTACTAGCTTTCTTATTCCAAATATATTTGATAAAAACAAACTCATCCTAAACCCGGCATTTATTTACTAAAGGCTCAGATAACATCAAATAACATCTGACTCAACGTGGACGTCCAGTTGAAAACCAGATAATATTTATTAAATACTGCAGGTAATAATTAACTTATAAAATTAACATAAAAAACATATTTTTAATTTTCTACACCACTTTAAAATTTTGAAGAATTTTGATCAAGCCATAAATAGAAATAGATATTTTATACTGCACATATTCTGTAAGGACATAAACAAAAAAATATAATTTAATTGAATTTGACTTTAAACTTATATAGACTACCCAAAAGTTTATTGTCTACAGATATACAAAATGCGTCAGCGTTTGAATACCGGCACAAAATTCAAATATTTGTACTCAAAATTTTAAAATCCTAAATTGACATATAGCAATACTTTTAGCTGACATTCCGAACATTGTATTCATTGTGATGACAATTAAAAAATCATCTATTACTAACATATCACTAAAAAAATGAATAATTTATAAGTAATTACCTTTTAAATTTTGATATAGTAGTGTATATATGAAACTCAATTTTAATCAAGCCACAACACTATTCCTGTATTTTCGCAATTCTGTTCTTCATTACATTACATAATTGCAATAGTACAACGTTTGCCACGTTTGAATCATTTCACCAAAACTTCACTATTTTCAAAAATGAGAACTTTTGAAAGTGTGTTGTGAACGCACGTGTTTAAAATTTGAAATTTAATAAAGTAACATATAAATTCAGGAAGTAAGCAAAATTGTTACAGATCAATTATATAATAATGTCATATATATACACACAAATAATTAACTATCATTGAAATTCATGTTGATGAAGAGTCCGGACGACATCTTTACCTGACAGTATTAGAATTCCATTATCATCTAATGCTGCCCGGTAAGATGTGAACAAGTACCCTTTTATTTAAAAAAAAAAAACGTTTCCCAATTTCAAATTCAAAAAAAAAAGACATTCTTTTTAACTTAAATTTTCTCCATTTTTGGTCAACAGAAATTGCACAAATAACGCACATTTTTCATGACATAAGTGATAAATTGTGCCATATTTCAAATATGGTATTATAATTTTATTTTATTTTTTTTTATGTGTACACTTGTTGAATTTTAAATTTGATATGGCGCAAATAAATGCAATATTTTATTTATTATTTATAAGTAAATTATGATTTGGCTTTAATTTTATTAAAAATATAATTTAATTTTAGTTTTTAACTGTTCCACAGAACTAATTTGGCTGACGCATTTCAAACAGTGGTATGAGTAACACTAACTGACAAAAAATATTTTAAACATCTGCCAACAACAGTGAGAATGTGTTAAATTTGATAACAACGTAGCGTTACTCTCTCGTTACAGTGTAACTTCTGTTTATTATCTACAACTAAAATGTTCGCATGACGATTAGACGACAAAAGACTGAAAGAGAAATTTAACGTCGTTTTTTTTTTTTGTTTTTCATTTTTGAATAAATTGACAGATAAAAAAGGATGAAAAAACACTAAAGTACGAGTACAATTAAACAAACAAATATAAAATTACAATAGTGTGAAAAAGAACACATAAATATAAAAACAAAAATATATTTAAAAAAATAAAAGAAACAACAGCAACGAAAATATTCTCGTATATAATTCAAGTGAATAAATTAACATTTAACATTTTTATATAATAAGCGAGGATAGAGTGATAAAAGTACGAGTATAATAGTGTGAAGCAATAAATTTAACGTAACACTCATCATCATATCAAATT
>JANSTX010002229.1:0-60293 GCA_027564355.1 Penthetria funebris
GGAAATTGGGTGCCATATGATTTGAAGCCGAGAGATGTGGAAAGGCGATTTTGCATGTCCGAAATGCTGCTTCAACGTCACAAAAAGAAGTCATTTTTGCATCGGATCGTGACTGGGGATGAAAAATAGATCCATTACGACAACCCGAAACGCAAACATTCATATGTGTCAAACATCCATGGCGAAAAAGTGGTGGCTGGCGATGGAGAATACTTTGAATAATACTATTGTACATGTTTTTCTTAAATAAACGTTAAAATTTTGGAAAAAAAAACGGCACGAAATAAGTTATACACCTAATAGAAAGTCGAGACCCAATATACAGTCTTCTGTGATATTGGCAAATAAACATGTGTGACTGTTCTCAATACTAATCTGGATTTGCATGCCTCTATTTCTAATTTTGTTTGTTGATGATTGTGGCATTGGATCCAGTATCAATAACAATTTTACAGCAGTATCCCTCTATATAACCGTTGACCATTAGATCGCCGTCCGTTCTAGTTGTTCTGATGTTGATTATTTCTGGGGCGCATTGGTACTTCATAGTCGACATCTGCCCCTCGAAGTCAACTAATTCGCGATTCCCGACTGGGAAACGCTTTCTCCTTCCACTTCCTTATTTGACAATCGTCGTCGTTTTGACTCTTTCTTTGACACTCCAACACTTCTAACTTGTCGGTGATATGGCATGCTGACTTTATAAGCAGCCTCAATCGCTTGTGATTTATGGAATGCTTCTTCTAAAGTAGATGGACAGCTGAGTCGTGTTTGAATCTGAACAGCCTCATTATAGATGCCATCGATGAATTGACTCATTGCAATTCTACTGATTGTTTCTCTATTGGAATCCGGAAAGGCATCTATTGTCAATCTTTCGATGTCAATCATGAATTCAGCCAAACTCTCCTTCTTATTCTGCATTCTAGCGCGTAGCTCTGTATGCTTTAAATCTCTTCTACTGTTAATATGGAAACGATTTTCTAATGCACGTGTTAGTGCGTTGAAGTTTAGTCGCTCACCCTCAGGCAAGTTTCTTAAAACGGTTAATGCCGATCCACTTAGTTGTGTTGCAAGACAAGCTGGCCTTGATGCCTCATCCCAACCATTGGCCTTAGCAATTATATCAAATTGAAGACGATACTCTTCCCAAGAAGTTGTAAAGTCGAACTCTCATTTTGAACAGCTTCTATTTTTGTGTTCAACTCATCATGTATATCCGCAAGTCCATATTTAACATGTTCGTTAAATAATCTAAATTCCTCATTCATGAGATCTTGTATTGTTTCTTGCTATTGTTGAATATTTTCTTGAAGTTGTTATGTTTCTAATCGCGTCGCTTCTTGATGTTATTCTTGTTGCGCTTTAATCTCTTGGATATTTTCTTGAAGTTGTTGTGCGTCTATTCGCACCGCTTCTAGATGTTGTTCTTGTTGCGCTAGTGAAATATCTTTCGAGGATATGTTTATTTCTTCAAATAACGAACACTACCCCACACCTGACACCAATATTTTAAAACTGTGTTTTGGGATATTGCTATTTGTTATATACAACGTTGATTCTCTGATAAATAGCCTTGGCCGAGCGGTTAACGTAAAGGCTATATTCGTAGAATAGTAAAATATTTACTTGCCCTTTAACAAAAACTTTATTTTATTTTAATTCTATTGGAAAATGCAATACAAAATATATAATACATTTTGTACTATACAAAATATTTTGTTTTCTATAACTTATAATTCACCAACAGTAAAATTGGCTTTCAATATCTCGTTGTGCATTTTATTAAGCTTTATTTTCAACTGACTTCTCCTTATTCACCCAATTTTAATCTAAAAGGACTAAAAAGTTTGTATGGGAGGTACTTGAAGGAGTCCTCCAATTTTTCTCATCTTCGAACTTAGCCTCACAAATCAGATTAAAACGTTGCATGTGACACGTGCAAAATTTCATAGCGATATCTCGAAGCATTCTCATGTTATCGTGCGCACGGACGGACGGACGGACGTACATGCATTAATCAACTTTTTTTACAATTATAAGCTCTTCTGTATAATTTTTTTTTCTGAGGTGTTTATTTCTTGGCGTTACATGAGCGGAATCAAATACATGCCTAAAAATGTACTTAATAATAATACAATAGACTTATATACCGAGAAAGTTACCATTTAGAAAGTTAAATGGGGCTACAAGTTAATTTGAGGTGACGAATTGTGTGGCTGACTATCACCGAGGTTACTCAACCAATCTTAACCTCCAGGCTGTGACATGGGTAATTCGATCATGTCAGCAATGGCGTGTGATCAAGGCTAAAAAGATGATGCTATGTCGTGTTTGTCGACTTGTTGTAAGAAACAATTCAACAACAAACTAGTTAACTCGGGTTTTATACATCACTCTATTGAAACATTCAAATTTATAACTGGATAATAATGATTGATCCTATATTTTTTATTTGACAATTTTCATTTATTGTTATTTGAGTTTACATTTGATGTTACATGCATATTTGAAACGGCAAATTAACATCATAATGCTGTCCCATGTTCCGTTGAGGCGTGAATGTTTCGATTATAAGTTAATTCGAACGTGCGTAGAACAATTTAGTCTCTATAACTTATAACGATGATGATCCGTGGGTCTAGTATATGTGTTTCTAAAAGAAGTTTTACACTGATCTATCAAATAAGAATTAGAGATTTTTTCGTAAGGTATCCATTGAATTGCAAAGGCTGTGTACAAATGGAACAGTCATAATATGCAGAATACATATCATATATCGTTTAAGGCGTATATAAACTAGCAACTCAGTTAAAGGCTATAATATATGAATGAGAGATTATTGAGGGGACAATCATCCGCCAATCAAAATAACGAAAGACTTTCCACCCACATTATTTAATACAGATTCAAATCCTACGAGAATAAATTGTGCTTAATTAATTCGATTTTTGACGAATATGACATAAATTGATTATTGGCAATTTGGCATATTATTTTCGGATTTGAAACTGTATTCTGACACAGATCTGAGTGTATAAATAACTAGTCTTGTTGCCTTATGTTTTGTTGTGGAATTAGGATAAAGCAAGAATTATTTTGAAAATAAATCATTGTTCTCTAGTTGCATCTGGCAAGTATTCATTAGACCTAAGACATTCGTAATAGTTATACTGACAATTGAGACCAGTTGTATATACATACATATATTCAACGGTCATCACCATTTTTAGATTTCACAGTAGGATGAATATCTAAACAAATTGTGGCACATATTCTAGCTTAATCATTTTATTGCTCAATTTGAAATAACTCATTTTTGATATAAGTTGAAAATAACTATAGAAACACTTAATGGCGTTATAAATTCAACGGTACATAGTAAAGTTAAAATATTTTCTAACGCTAACGGAACAATTAACGATGTTAATGAAAATTAGATCGGTAATTGATATGTTTGAAACATAATGCTATTTAAGGAATTCTAATAACAGAAGATTTATATATCATAATGTTTTTCAATAGTAACACTTTCTCAATTAGATCATGTGATCTGTAACTGAAATATGGAAAACTTTCTGGCGATTTAAGTAGACATTGACTGTTTGATAAAATGCCTATGAATGTTTCTTTAAATTTTAAAAAAGTCGTCTTTACGTCTTTAGTGGTATTTCTTTAAAAAAAAAAATCTACTGGCTATATTTCTACGTCAATGACAACTTCAAATTTGCGCTTTTTTGAACAACTCAAAATTTGAGCTTTTTCAAATACTAACTGTTTAACGGTATCTGCGAAACTTTGGATGGTCACAAATACCATCGAGAATAAAAATTCAAATTATCTTCATAAAATTTTCTGGACAAAGAAAATATTCAACGAGAATTTGTGGAAAGTCATGGGGGCATGAACAAGATTATCAATCAAAGAAAGTGGAATTGGATTAGTCCGTGAATCAAGGAATCACATAATCAATAAAACACCCAGTAATCCAACAACATCATGAGAATGAACCATCATTAAGGATTTTAGTACCTGGATAGTTGTTGATGTTGTGAAATGACTATTTTAGCAAGATTTAAAACAATCGAGTAAATATTTTAAAATTCATTCTAAGGTCACCTATTACAGAAAACGTCATATAACAAGAAACAGGAATAGTGAATAATTAACATAAAAGAATTTAACAATGAATGTAAGGGTGTTTCAGAAAACTCGACTTTGTGCTTTGTGCTTGCCCTCCGTACTTAGCAACGGTTTTGCGAAACAATTGGTTTAATGCATAACCTCAATTTATCAAAAACATGGATGCGATAGTTTTATTAGAAATATATAATATTATGTTTTTTTATAAAATATGTTTTAAAATACGATATTTTTAATATTTAATTTAATTTTGTCCAATTAAAGTCGACAAAGCCCAAGCAGCTGTGTACTTTTCAAATTTGAAAACAGAGCAAAAAACATAGTGATAATAATATATGGATTTGAATGCACTTTTGTATGAACTTTACGGACTTTAAAAGACAGAGGGAAGCACAAAGTCGGGTAAACACCCTAAGTACTATTTGTACTATACAATACCGGAAGTAGTAAAAACAGTTTGCATGTAATTTTCTATATAAATTAAAATATAAATTATTTTAAAAAATTCATTGTGTACGAGTACATATTCATATTTGTCCTTTAATATCCTTTTTGTTTTATTTATATACATTATTGATCAATTCTCTTATAACTGATATAATATGTTATATTGTGAGCCTCGGGGGTTCATATTTCTTCCCATTACTATGTCTATATAGACAATATGTAAACTGTTTATTATTCTCTTAACATTTCACTCATTTTTCATCTAAGATTAGCACATTTTCGAATATCAAATTGAGATTTTTTTTTTCTTGAAGTACAAAATATCGTTCGTTACCTACATCAAATCAAGAAAAATGATAGCTTCAGTTTGTTCGTAACATTTATTGTGTTTTGTTGTGATTTATTTTGATTTATATTTTATTAGTGTCATTATCATGTCAGAATTTAATCATAGATAAATTTATGTCTTTTAATTTATGATCTTCTTACGGTCTTATAAAAGATAAGATATTGCCAAAAATAAAAAGATTGACTTTTATGTTACACACATTCATATGAAAGAAAGACTTAAGTATCTTGAAATTATAATAGACATGTCAAGTGTTTAATGGTACTTTAAATGCTGTTTAATGTGTTTTTAATGAACATGTGCTAAAGATATGAGTATAATACTGAATTTACATAATTAAATATAGAAATATATACATTAAAAGTGTACATTATATATAATATAATAAGCAATCCCTTCATGGATATTGAAAATATCAATCAAATGTTCATGGTTATGGAACCCATATTCTTTATAGCTAACTACCAAAAAGTGTTCCGATTCCAGAAATGATTCCTATTTTGTTTACAAACAACTGCAATGAAAAGAGTATATCAGAATTTAATTCTTTTCAATAGTATTATCTTCGAAATGAATTCATTGGTTGACTAACCTATAGATCGACTAATCCATCGTTTAATGAAAACTCAATCATGCATTGCGATTGACTGTTAGAGACATATAGAGACATAATAATATACGGATTTGAATGCACTGAGCAAAGTGATCCAGTAAATGAGTAAACATGGCGCTTGAAATTCATTTTATAAAATCATAACATATTACTTTAATTTAAATACTTTCCGAGAATAACAAAAATTTTGACGATTTTAGTTTTGAAATGCGGCTGGTCGCCGCCATCTCTTTGGAAACCTCTATAGGCCGTGTTTCACTTGAGTGTTGCTTCATTGCGATTATTTGGAAGTCTTTCACACAAGGTCTCTCCAATAACGCCTTTTGGTTCTTGCCCATCTTACTTGTCTTGAATTTGACTTTTATCTCGAATATCATCACTTCTCATTCCATCTCTGAGCACATGACTGGTAATTATATCCATAATCTTCATTTTTGTTGTCTACGTAAGTATTTTGTTCTGGTTGGTTTGATAGCAAACTGCTAGATTTCTCATTCTATAAACAATTCCAGTAGATTTAATTTTCAGTCTGCTTTTGCTCATAACCATATTGAACAAATGTTAAACTAACTAACCTGATGGATCCCAGTTGGTATTGGTATTTCATTTGTAAACTTTCCATTTTAACTCGCGTTGAGTTGTTAACATTTAACTGCTGTATAAGACAATTTATATTTTGATGGATGTTAGCTTCTTGTAGAATGTTTATAACATTATGAAGTTTTCTAGAATGTTTATAACATTGTGAATATTATTACAGTCAACGTTGCACATGAAAATCGGTGTGTTGTACTCAATGAACTTCTCAGACACTCGTTTGAGATATCAACATTTCTGGAAGATGTTCTATTTTTTAATGTTTATTAGATGTTGGTAGGCGTAAAATTATTATCTTTAATTCTGTGCTTCGATTATATCATTTGAAACTCTTCTCTGTTCTATAATAAATTCTGGAAAAACCCATGTTTCGGCAGATACTGATGAATTTTGGGTATATTCATTTTCAGATTTCTTTCTATTTCTGAGAAAGTTCCAAATTTTGGTTTTTGTCCACCATACAAATCATGTTCCATGTCTTAACTAAAACGGTACTCCTGTCGTTACTCCTCGCTTCTTCTATAAACGATGGTTTATTGTGAAGTTTTTCATGCATATTAACTTACCTTTGTAAATTCGTTAACGCAGCATAGCGTTATTAATATCTTTTTTAACTTCCACCATAAATCTTTAACGTTTTCTTCATAGTTAATGGATTTGTTCAAGCAATCTG
This sequence comes from Penthetria funebris, assembly GCA_027564355.1. Classification (NCBI taxonomy): domain Eukaryota; kingdom Metazoa; phylum Arthropoda; class Insecta; order Diptera; family Pleciidae; genus Penthetria; species Penthetria funebris. Next base: position 6,823 of record JANSTX010002229.1, read on the forward strand.
TTCTCATATAGCTGCAATTTGCTTGAATTAATAATATTACATTCAATATTTGTATTTTGAATACATGCTGGATCCTTAGGTTTTAGTAATTTTGCAATTCTTCTGATCCTACAGTGAATACATTGAATAAGCATATAATCCTAATAAACCCACAATTACCAGAAGAAAGAGCTCTGACATCCAAAATTTGTGAGGGATGAAAAGTTCTCTTTGTTATAAAGTAGTCAGTACTTGTCTGTTGACCTCTGGTGTGAGGCCAAGTGTATGTATGCTTTATGTGAGAAAAAGTAATGTTAATTAGAAGTTCATTGTTAGTACAAAAATCTATGAGTTCCTATCCATTTTCATTTAACGTTTACCACCAGAAGCAGCTGCATTTTGATTTCATGTTATAAATTCAATCATTTGATTCATAGTTGATCACTTGTTCAGTAACGATTATTCCAAAAACCAGGAACAAATTCCACGCTATTAAATAACTGTTCTTCACAAATAAAATCATTGATTGGATCTTCTATTGTCATCAATAAATGGGTTTTAGTACTGGTCAACTATCAATTGAACACATCGTTTCAGTTGATTGCAACAAGGCATTCAGCAATGTTTTAGAATTCATAAAAACTAATCTTTCGTATTTTTGTTAATTTTTAATTGGTTATTGTGAGTCATAAACTTTTCATTTGACCCTTTATGTCTCGAGAGCGCATACGATGTTAATTTGCTGTTTCAAATTAGCATGTAACATCAAATACTAACTCAAATAACTATAATTAATATTTACTATGTGGAAAATATAAGATTAGTCATACATATCTAGTTAAACATTTGAATATTTCAATAGAGTTGTGCATAAATCCCCAGTTACCTAGTTTGTTGTTGAGTTGTTCTTTCAACCAGTTGACAAACACGACATTAGCTCCATCTTTTTGCCTCAATCATACGCTATTGCTGACATATACCTTGATCGAGTTACGTGATGACATCGCGAGATAAAGATTGGTTGAGTAACCTCAATGATAGTCGACCACCCAATTCGTCACCCATAAAGTTTTAGCTTACGAAATCGTGCACGATTTGGGCATATCTGGCATTAATTATAGATCACATAATTTTTAATAAAATGTATAATGATATGTAAATGTATAATATAAATGACACAAAGATTTGATTAAACCCGTGACATCCTCGAACTGCCTTTAGATTTGCAAGTAAAGTTCACAAATGAGTTAGCGATTCGTTTAATATATTACATAGAATAATATGGTGGGAACACAACAAATATGGTGAAAATGTTCTTGATTTCATTAATTATAAAAAGAAGGAATGGGTAATGAGGAGAAAAGAAATCAAGATTATATTTAACAACGGCAATATGATGTACCAACAGAACCTGCTACATATTACACTGGGTATTGTGGAGAATACAAAACAAGATTATAATTAACATAACGGCAATATGATGGACAAACAGAACCTGTGATACAATAACGTATCTCTCGGTTTACACGACACTCGGCTTATACGTTTTCGCTTTTACACGGTTTTTAAAATTAAAATTTTCAAAAAGAAGTGCACATTTTGTTTTGTGTAAATGCACCATAACGTCTTTTGTTTTAGCTTTACTGAGAATATTGCCGGTAAATATTACACTCCTGACAGTCAGCAGATGAGTCGGGATTATTTTGGAAAAAAATCCTGAAAGAACCTATTTAGCTAAATATATTAAAGCAGCTAGCAATCATAAAGTAGCAAAAGATCGTGTAACGTTTCTTTTTTTTAGCAAAGCGTCTATTGATTACATTATGAACCCATTAGTAAGTAACAAAGAAAAACAACCACTAATTCCTCTGTTTCAAGCATTAGACCAAACCATTAAACGCCTACGTAATGGTATATTTTAGATCAATTAGAAAATGATGGATCTCTTTCAGTTATTGATAAAGCTTTACAATATTAGATTGTGTTAAACAATTAGGTGTAGCATATGCAGAGATTAAAAAATCAATACTCCATGCATGTTGGAAGGCAATATGGCCTGATATTTTCAGATAATTGAGTTGGCTCATACATTGGGTGGAGAAGGTTTCGAAGATTTCGCTGAGGCAGATATTATTGGTATAATGGTAGTCCTAGAATTAATTGAAGATGATGAATTGAAGTGATGTTTAAGCTGATGGTGATGAATACGAACCGAACGTATTCACAGCAAAAGTTATTCGCGAGCGACAAGAATTGGAAGAAAATTAGGCAACTATTTTCAACAAAATTAGATAATGTTGAACGAGCACTTAGATTTATGGCAGTTTTCGATATAATTCGGTTTTATCAGGAACGTATCTACCGTATAAAGCGGCGGTCAAGAGTATAGTTAATTGGTAAATGCCCGGTGAGACAAACGTATTTTTTTAAAAGACATTGCAGATCTGCTACAAATTCATACAGCATGAACCTAACTTACCGTCTGGTAATTAAACTAACAGAATGCTATACTTCTGAATAGATTCAGCTGTTCAATAGTCCCAATAGTTTATGTTATTTAGAGTACAATCAATTGAGTACTGATCTTTCAGGTAATCGACTCCAATACAATTATTCAGTAAATTGATTTTATGTTAGTTGTTATGACACAACTCGTTAGTAATTATATACAATGGTACCTAGGCTGTTCATATGAAAGTAAGTACAGAAACAGAAGTGTTAACAATTTACTTAGATGACAATGTAACAAATATTGCATCCGTCACTATCAGTGAATTATGATTGCTTGATGATATTCGAATCGAATTCAAAAGAGAAGTTGGTTATTCAAATTGGCGGAAAAGGGGCCTTGACAGTAATTGAAAACAGGAAAAATATTATTTTGCCTAATATATTATAAACAAAGGTATTATCATTGACAAAACAGTTATTCACAACAGGAAGTTTTCTACATAGATAGGCATTGCACAGAGCATATCACCAGTTGCACCATTGTTTATATTATTAATCGACTGCAAGTGGGTAGTCGAAAGTTATGGTATAATTCCGTTTGAACTTAATTTTGTATCGTGTAAAACTTGGTGATATTTTTTATGTGTCATTCTGGTATAAAATCGAGATTTAGTTTATCACACCTATAATGTTCCTGTTCGTTTTGTGTAATGATGAAGATTTGATGACATCTATATGCTATCGCATACTGAGATGACTGTTAAGGTGAATTTGGAGCAACTTGTGAAATTCAGCTGAAAAGTTGATTTAAAAATTAATATGATATTGAAACTAATGAAGATTTCCATGTCAATGATGTCTTATAGTCAATGTTGTAGAAATAGATGAATTACAGTACTTAAAATATTTGGGAAATATTGGTGATGGTGTAACAGATGTTAAGTTCCACATATAAAAAGTACTAAGTAAACTGAAATTGAAATCGTCGGTGGAATAGAGTGGTAAGATACTGATCACAGTAATAGTTTACTGCGAAATAGATTGTTCGCTGATGTCCACTGCTCGCATATAGAGTAATGGTCGGCATTATGATGATACATTAGTTATCATTTGTTTTCAGCTATTTTTATTCAGATCTTATCAAGTATTTTAAAATTAAATATCATCAACGATACAACTGATAACGTGGTTAGGGATAAGACTACTGGTCTATTTACCTATTGTTTTGACTTTGAAATATAAAAGAGAATTATTTGTTAAGCACGCCTCGTAAATATGCGAAAAACAACTTAATTATCAACTTCATTTCGCTGTGACTTTTTAAACATTGCTAGCTTGCAACCACTTATATCTTATCTCACTTCTTATTTGTATTTCCTTAGATCTTGGGGTTTTTATCTTATTTGCAATTCTTCCTCATAACATGACATTACATCAAACACAAATCTTATCATTAATTGCAATTAATTTATTTCATTATTCATTTGTATTTAATTAAAACGATTAATAAATAAATTTTCCTTATAAATATTTTTTTTTCTTATTAAAATATCTGTTCTTATCAAATGAGACCAAAGAGCAATTATTTATTATTTATTTACATTATAAAAATGTAACCGTGTGTTATTTTATGTAGCTTCTTAATTTTTAACTAAAGTAAAATCATTGTTTTAAAAAGATATAAAAAAATATTTTAACAGATCATCAGTAAATAGTTAGATGTGAATGTGAAAAACAAAAGTTGTGTTAATCTTTCGTCTTGAATAAAGAAAAACTTGTGATCAACTAAAATTATATGTAAATTTTTGGTTTTTAAATTATGTGAAAAATTCCCTAGTGTTTTTTAAGAAATTAAAAAAAAAATAATTAGATACACACGCATTTATTTGTGTAAGTGCTAATTGATCTTAAGAACACCTCATTCTCAGTTAGTTTTGTGCTATTGAATTGAATTCATTGTGGCGTCGTTTAATGATAGTTACAATGATCTATCTGAAGATGATTTATTACGAATTTATACTGAAAGTCCAGAATACAAATGTCTGTTCGAAACATATGCAAATCATCTATCAGAGGTAAGTAATTCATATCATGATCATTTAGTAGTGAGATAGATAGATGATATTAATATTCTTTAAATATCATTAACGTAATGTTAAACTACAGTATTATTTTATAGTCAAATCGCATCGATTTCTTGATCCCTTATATGGCTATGGCATGTGAATGTTATGGCTGCAGAGAATTTAAATCATTTGCAAAAGTTTAAAAGCTTTATAGATCATTATAACTACTACTTTATTGTTTTATTATTATTAACATGATCCACGTTCAGATTATATGTAATGTTAAATGGTAGTTTCTGAATAAATGATCTGCTTCTATTTATGAAAAACAGTTAGAATTGAATTACCATTAATGATGTTATTTTGGAGGAACAAAATCTTCTACTCAGTCGATTACATTTTCGTTGATATCGTATAAAATATCATTAATCGATTTTATTTTCATCTACCAGAGTTTGATATTCACTAATCACGGAATTTATATGATTACGCATAGGTAAAAGTGATAAATAAGTCTGGTCGACCAAGTTTTCGTGTCATAGGCATTTTATATATGATCTAGCAATCCGTTGAAAGAATTAACGGAACAGATTTGTTGATTTTGACTACTGAATTGGAATCAAAAGAATTAAACGCCAGCATATGCATAAACTAAATATTGCTGAGATAATTTACCACCACAGTGTAAAGGATTGAAAACAAGTTTATATACTGAAATTTTGTAATGTATAATTTACGAATCGAGTGCGTAAACTCAAATAACTATAATTAAAATTTTGCCAACTGAAAAATATAGGATCAATCAAAATTATCCAGTTATACATTTTGATATTTCAATAGAGTGACTACGTAGTTTGTTATTGAGTTGTGTTTTCAGCAAGTCGACAAACACGATATTAACACTATCTTTTTTACATGCCATTTCTGACATATATCATGATCAAGTTAATGGTAACACCGCGTGGTGGTAATGATTGGTTAAGTAACCTCGATGATAGTCGGCCACTCCCTTCGTCACCAAGTTATGGTACATATTAACAGACCAACTATAATTCACCATCTGAGAAAAAAAAATGAAATTTGCATTGGATCATGGGGTTTAGATTAATATGATAGATATTTTATTTTGCGATATTGTACCTTGTCAAAATTGTATGAGAATATGACGTTTAGTTGACAAGTTACAGTGGTTTTAGTGACGCTACTTTTGTAATTGATTTTAAACGCAAATTGAAGTTGTGTGAGATAGCTGACACCTTAAAGATATCAGATTTACTGAAGTAAATGAAGTGAAAATGTGAAATAAGAATATCGATAAAATAAAAGACTTGAGCTCCTTTGTCCATATATTATAATACAGATAAAGTTCATATATGCATATCTTGCAAGTATGCAGGATTTACGTGAACAACCCCTCTGTAGGGTTCTGATAAAATAATATTTTAAAAAGTTATAAAGGGTAAAATAAAAATTTTAAAAAAAAGAATATCTTTTTCATCTTCCCTCTTCTTTTATTTTACTTCAGTTTTCTATATATACGAGTATAATTTGCAAATAAGGGTGGTTGATAATTTTATTCATATGTCATTTGTAGGTTATAACTTGCGTCAAATCTTTATAAAAGAAGGAAATATGTTTTTAAATATTTTTCTTCGCTTATAATATTTTTAAAAAAATATAATTTTGACAGAACCTTATAAACGGGTTCATTTTAAATATAACTTTTGTAGTTATTGACAATTTGCTAAAGTTCTACAAAAAAAAGACTACCCTTCTCAAACCCCCCTCCCCGAGCGGTAAACATCGCATTTGCACCAATGTCCATCCCCTATAGAACGTAATATTCAAAAAATGCACACTTTTATATAATAAATAGCATCGCATACCAAATGTTTATCTACTAGTTTAATGTTAATATAGTTTTTTAAAAAATCAGTTTTTTGATAAAATGGAAATTACTCAGTACAGTTTTCATTTGAATGATTTTTTATAGTTTTTAATGTCTTTAACGTACGTAATAATGTAAGTGATGGTTTTCATAAAAATATAGAAGAACATTTGCTTGCCAGAATATTTTTAAAAATGTCGCATCATATTTTAACCTCACTGCTCTTTTATTTGAAGGCGAAAAACAAAAAAACTTATCTCCTTTTGCACGTATATTTTCGCTTATCACCCAACGACTTCTTTATGCTGCCCATCATCTTCTTAACTTTTGCCGTTTTTAATATGCATTGTAACTTTAAATAACAATAATTGAATTTCATCAGCTCGCAAAGAGTTATATATTCGAATATTTCAGCAGTAAAGTGGTGAATAATTGAATTTAATGCCTGAAGCAGCAATGTTGGAGAAGATGTTGGAACCATACATCTATACACCAACTTCTGTACTTTGGATATAATTAGTGAATTAAGTATTGTAAAAATTATAAATGCAAATATTTTGAAAATCAATACAACAATTTGTTAAAAAATTAAAATGGTTCTTCCATATTTCTTAAAATGCTAAAATCGGAAAGAAAACAATAAAAAAAGGATACCGACCAAATATTCATCTGAAATTAGGTTCAAATAAATTATCTAAAAGGTGACAGAATTGAGTCAATATGTTTAAATAAATTATTACATTGTCATTCTAGAATTGATTTTATATCTTTACTGATAGTCACATTTCAAAGATGTACGATTTAAATAAACTTAACAAAACTGAAGATCCTTCTCTGAGAATATTTGTTTTGCCGACTATAGAAAACTTATGGTAGAACTAATATTTTATTCTTTTTCTAATTTTTCTACTTGTTTTTGTACTGATCGATGCTCTATAAATAGGAGTAGAGAAATTTTAGGTAAGATACATATTATGAACTGGTATAAGAACTGTACCTCGATCGTGATATATTTCAGTAATAGCGTGCAATTTAGGATGAACAGATGGTCACAAAATTTGTCGACTGGTGCATTAACAAACTAAGTAACTGGAGATTTATGCACCATCTACTGAAAATGTATAACCGGATAACTATAGTTGATACTATATTGCTCAATTTTGATGTTACATATTTTTAATTGTCAGCTTTAGCTGATGTATAATCTAGTACGTTAAATGAAAAAAATTGTTGTTGCATTTCCATGATACACAGTATAGCATATTCTATAATTCATAATGTCTATCAGCTTTACTATATGAATATAGATTAGAATGTAATTGGTGAAGATTAGAAATGGTATTGAAATCGCAGATTGAATATACTGAGGATGAACACATTTAGAAGCATACAATTTATTTCTGATGTTGAAATGTAAGGAATAAGTAAGGAGCTTTTAGTTAATCACAAACAAATTATGTCCGGCTGTAAAGGAGGATGCTCAAAACTTAACAAATGAGAAGTATATAAGTTATAATAAAACAACTAGAAGAACAAAATAATATGAATAAAGTTATACTCAGTCAAATAAATATTCTAGAAAATACAAATACAAAGTGACAAAACGTTAATCTTTAAATGAATACCACATTTAGAACAGGAATGCTAAAGGACTTCTCCAACATATTCCAGAAAGAGAAATATTCTTGAATACTGAAAAGGTAGATATGTTATCAATATCAAAAAGCCATTTTATCAAAACCTCATTTACCTTACAGGGATATCAACTGCACTATACAATACATCCTGCACAAAGGGCAAGAGGTGTATCGGCGATATTCATTAAAAATAATATTAGATATAATGAAGAACAACACATAAAAGAAGATATAATGCAAGCAACAACAATAATAGTGCAATAAAAAAATAAAAAATTTAATGTATCGGCAATATATTGTCCTCCAAGGCCTCCAATATGAAACCAGAAGATTATACTAAACTCTTCAACTCACTGGGACATCATTTGAGGTGATTTATTGCTAACAACACATTTTTATTTAAGGCGTAAAAGGTTTTAAAAGTGTGGTTTCCATTCTGGTGGTATGTCAACATACTGGCAATCAGATACGAATAAATTGCTGGATATTATTGACTTCAATGTAACCAAGGGAATATCAGATAACCACATTCTTATAGAATATAGCGATGGACTAGTGTCCTATCACTCATCAGTTATCATGACGCTGAGTGATCAGTGTATTAGAACTAACTGGGATCTCTTCCGTAAATTGGCTGATACTAAAAACAACCTTCATGTGCCAATAAGTGATGAGCAACAAGTAGAGAGTGAATTGGAATCGCTAATCGTTAACGTACACTCAACGGTACATTAGAGTACGATATATGAAGTTAATTTCACACAATACACTAAATCATATCCGGTGGAAGACAGCGAATTGGTCAGTGAAAAACGTAAGACACACAAAACATTGCAAAATAATAGATGTTCAGAAAATAAGACTATACTTAATAATCTGTGCAATAAATTAAAATCACTTATAAAAGAGGTTAATGATAAGTCTATAATAGATATTTGAGCGCCCTTACAGATGAAAATGATATGGACTATTCACTATGGAAGGTAACATCTGGGCTAAAAAGGTCAAAAATGCAAATACCACCAATAACAAAATGGGACAGATCGTTGGATCGAAGTGCTAAACAGAAGGCAGATCTATTCGCGGAACACGAAACTAGATTAACAAAACGAAACTAGATGAACAAAATATTGGGCCTGTGACCCTTCATAAGCTAAAAGAAAAAATAAAAACCAACATAAACCCTAAGATTGCTCTAGTATACGATTTGATCACTGAACGGATTATCGAAGAGCACTGAATATCAGGTTCAGAAAGATGTACTGGATTATTGGGAGGAATTCACAACCAACCCTTGGACGTAAACTGGCCAACTTAAAATAACAAGTATAATTAATTAAGTTTTATAATCATGAGGACATAAAATCATATTAGTAATATTAAACTGTAAGTTATTATTTTTCTAATTATTATTTTGGACCATCCGATAAGGTACCCAGGGATATATTATTAATAGTATTGGAAACAAATCTTGATATTACATTTACATTCGAATCACGAAAATAGAATATATTTATGTAATGATTTTCTTTTTTTTTATTACTCCAGGATCCAGTAGTAGGGGGATGTCCAGTATTTTATGACACAGTATTATGTTGGCCACCTACTTGGCCCGCAACATTAGCGGTTTTACCATGCTTCAAAGAATTTCAAGGGGTTCAATACAATAGTATAAGTAAGTAAAACATATTATGTATATATGAGGTACTACTATTTTCCATCAATTCTATACCTTCAATATGGCATTAGTAGATTGGACTTCCAATGATTTAATAATTTAACAAAATAATTTTGATGCGGGTGGAATGCAGTTTCAAAATATATACATTAAATTATTTCTGTAACTAATCAGAGTATTTTCATTCACCCCGGAATGTTGTAATTGAGAGATGACTAAATGTTCAATATAAAGTCAGATTTTTATGTAATTTGACACCATTGATAAACTTTTTGAAAATATATTCGGTTTTACCATGTATACTAGTTATACTTTATCATGTATCTGCCACCCACAATATTACTAAGTCTACAAGGCTTAAGTAGATCATATATTATCGAGAATAATGCCAAATTATATATGTAAGCATATTAGCACATAAGTGCTTTAACACAAAAATTATTAATCCCAATATAGAATGTTATTGTGTTAAAATATCGGTATCTCTTAATACACGAACAGAGAATAACCATGATGGATACAACGTTTGGATAATTGTAAATACTTCACAAATTCAAATAACATGAGGGACATCTACCATCTGATAAAAGCTACAGAATCTATCTTCAAAGTCATGGTATTCTAAATTACTATATATGTATAACCACTGCCTTAATGACAGTTTTCAACAGTATGGCAAATGGCTAATTCCCAAAAGGATGAAAAATATTACCAAACGACCTACAGACCTATATTCATTACTTCAATTTTATCAAACGTCTTAGAAAAAATTCACTAACTTCAATATCATATCATATTTGCAATATAACAATATATAATATAACAATTTGGAGTAGAAGTCTGACATTGGGTGTTATGGATTTCATCAGTTCTGAAATTTTTAAGCATTGGTTCCGTTATATCACCCATTATCTTTTCAAATTTTCTTAATAACATCTTGTCTCTAACCTCAAACCCATAAGTCACAACTTGCCCGATTGCCGTACTTTGTATTAGTTTTATTATTTTAATAAAATTCCAACTGAAATCATGATCAATATTTTGCGTGAATCTTAGATCTATTCTCTTAACAATGATGAGTTTCTGTTTGGAGTCTTGCCAATCTTAAAAAATGCAATTGTATGAAATATGCAGTTTGTTATAAATACATTTTAATGGTAATTTGTTACCTTACCTTTCCGAATTTAATTACAATATAACCGAATTCAATACTAGCTTACATTGTTCCCATTGCATGATTAAAAATCGTTATTGACAGTTGTACTAATTTACGCGACAATACTCAGCGCTCCTTCAAAAAATCAAATATTCACGATCTTAGATTTTCATAAATACCGTATGATTTATAGATTCTAGAACATTAGTTATCTTTAGAATTGTTATATCGCAAGATAGATAGTGATCTTGTCGATGTTTTGATACTATTCTAGCTAGGGTTCATGTATATTTAATTTTTGATGATATTAGTGAGTAGTTCTAGAGTTTTTTTTTACAGTATTATGTTCATTACGTACTGATGCCTGTTAAATTTATAGCTTTAAGTATTTCATTGTTATATAATTTGCTATTTACACAGAATTCATGATGAAAAACCACTAGAAAATTCACCAAGATTTTCTATTTCTGTCGAGCGTATACCTTTTCCACTGTTTATTTAACTTTTAACATTTTCGTTATATTTGATTTTTCTGGTTTTTACATTATCATTTGATTTATTTAATACATTCCTTTGTACATCCTCTGCGGAATAAAATATTGCGTATTGTTCTTGTTTATCTAACCGACTTTGGGAAGATAAGAATTTGTTTTCATAAGTCTTTCTCTTGGTTCTTTTTTTTCCAATTATAAATTCATTAAAAACGTTTGTGATGACGAGAGACGACTTTCTAAGACGAACAAGAAACAAATAAAATAAAGTATATGTTCCTGATGAAGATATTTTGTGCATTTTAAGGATAATATAAATATTCTCCGTAACTTTTGAGGAAAATGAAATAAAAATTACTTTTAAAATACAAAAATTATCATAAAAGACAAAATAAAATATTTTAAAAATTAAGGAAGCATTAATATAATCGCCTCAGGAAATATGTCCTCCATTTATCTTTTTGTTCCTTTATGTCATGTTTTTATTCCGTAATTTCAGTTCCTGTAGTAATAACATAGTGGATTTTTCTATAAAAGAGCAAAATTATTTACTTAAATAAATTTATAATTAGCCTCTGTTTTTTTAAAATGGGGATAGTTAAATAAGTAGATAAAAGTCTTTATGATTGTTCTTCCTTAGAAATTATGTTTTTTTTAAGCATAAAAAGTGATTAAAACTAAGCAAAAATCTTGACAAACCTAAATTAAGTCAAGAGAACTGTGGCGACCATAGACGCAATTACGCGATATTCCATCAGTAACTGCATTTGGTGGAACAAAATTCGAGCTGGTAATTTGTGCTCATAATTAGCCATAGGATTTAAATTGTAAATTGTTTTGAAAGATTTGATATGAAATGTTATAAACATAGGCATCGGGTTATTAGTAACTTCAACTCAATGTAATACAGCAAAATCTACTTAATAAATAGAAAATCATGTGAATATTGCAATAAGTAACAATAAGTTCATTGTTGGTATTCCCCTTATCGGATGGGCACCTAATTTGAAATTGTCATTCGGATAATTAGAATTTTCTGTGCAAATACAATAACAAACGAGAATTTGTGGTGATAGGTATTGGCGATGGACAGGATAGTAAATCAAAGAAAATGGAACTGGTCATAGACTGAGATGTCAAATCGGTAATATTACAAAACTCGCACTCGCCCAATTAGAAAGTAACATCCAACTATTGACCTCGAATCAGATGGGAATACTATGACGAGTTTTGGCTTATGTAAACGTATACGATTTGAAACTTGGAACTTGAGAACAATGCTACAACCGACGAAACTGGCGCAGGTGGCTCCAGAATTAAAATGGCACAGTCTTGGGTTGAGCGAGATTGGATAGAAGGAAAACTGGTAAAACCCTTTTGTTCTCTAAAACCAAGTTACATGGATTAATTTATAACTAAGTGCATAGTCGATATCAGATCGAATAAACATAGTAAGATTCAAGAGTAGTGTTAAATTTGTAACAATAGTTCAGATTTACGCAACTACAGAACAGGCATCGTCTGATGATAAAGAGGCTTTTAATAGTCAACTTTCACACTGCCTTGTTAAGATTAACAGACCGAATATTGTCATATGCATGGGTGACGATGCCAATGCAAATGTTATAACAGAGTAGGTGACATAAGCAATAATAGAGAACTTTTTGCGGAAATGTGCTGTAATTACATCTTTGTGATTGGTGGTACTATATTTGCGAACAAAAAAAATATACACAACAACTTGGATTTCAACGGACGGGCGTTATATAAATCAAATCGACCACAGAACAATTAGTAAAAGATAGAGAAATTTACTGTGCGACGTCCATCAATGCGATGGACCAACAGAATCTGCAGACACAATATATTCAATTGAGCATCGTACATTTGTGTATCATTGATTACAAATATTTCGTCGTCTTTGAAGAAGCATTAATCTTTAGGTGAGTTGAGAACTATTCCATTCATTCCTTTTAAACCGGTTAAAATATTATCTGATAGCCATATTTCACCAATAATCTTGACAATAATGCAATAAAATGCAAATTCAATGTTGTTTAAGTCCACTTTAGAATTTCTGGCGTAGTATTATGACCGTTTTGCAATATTTTCGAAATGTTCTCTTTTCCATAATGCATTTTTCTCAAACTGGATTTATTAAATTCCATGCATCTCCATAGCTTTCAATTATATTGTAATAAATGAAGCTAAGAGTATTGCGCCCCAATGTTGCAAATTTGTTCCAATCTTATTAAAAAGTATTATGCAACAAGCGAGATGATCTGCAAATTGATGCTCGCTGGGGATTTGCTATATTTAAAATACAATATTAGGGATGAATGTATAATATTTATTCTAAGTTCTGTGTTTATTATTTCAAATAAATGTTTGTATAACTCCTTCAAACACCACAAGCATCCATTAGACAATTGTACTATATATTCCATAAACTTCACAACAGTTGACAGAATCTGAGGATCAGGTCGAAATATTATGTAGTATGCACTCAAATGGGTTGATAATGAAAGAATGATTGAACACACAGCTAACATGTAATTATAATGATTGATATTGGACAGTAATTGTACCAAAACCATTCTGATTAATTTTTACATGCGTTATTTCTATCCGTAACTCTCCAACTGTATTTAATTTTCAGTTGTCTGTCAGTTTAAAAAATTTCAGAAAATCATTAAAATATACAATATTTTTCTAGATAATGCCACAAGATATTGTCACCTAGATGGCATATGGGATAATTATACAAATTATGATCAATGTTTGATAACATCGGAAATATCAACAAGAGGAGATTTTGAACCTAACATTGAATTACCAACATATATTTATGTTTCTGGATATATATTAAGTTTAGTTGCCCTAAGTTTAGCATTACTAGTATTTATGTATTTTAAGTAAGTAAATATTTAGATATACATTATGGTACCACTATAATATTCATATAAAGTTTCTAATTTGAAATTAAGCATTTAAAGCTTGCTGAACTGAATTGTGTCGCTTTCATTTAAAGTTTCATTTAAAAACTGTCTTTGTCATGTAATATTATTATACATTTCTTTGGGTGATATCTCACATAACTTGTATGTAAATACAATATACGGGTACTTGGAAAATGTTCGACATACTCGTTTAGAAACTTATTAATTACAAATTAAAAGTTTACATAGTTCCACTATAATAGTGTACATTGAGTTTTACATTATATTCCTGTATATTTTGGTTTAATGAAAGTATGTACTAAAAGCATGGAAAGTTAAATAAACATAAATCATATTAATGTAAGTAAAATCGAATAACGTCTTTAACTCCAAGCGGTGTCACTGATAACCCTATCAAAATTTGTTCCAATAATATTAATTGATCAATATGGTGCCAAAGAATCGTATTTACCAACTGGATAGAAAAATATCTCATCAATAATGCGTGTAGCTAAGAATTCATGTTCCACTCTACAGTATACAACATTCAAATAAAGAATTGTAGCTCCCATTATCAACATAATCACTTAATGGTATGGTAACGAATTGTCATGTTTGTCACTCGTCGAAGTGATTAAAAACTAGAAAAACAAAGAATTAGAAATAAATCAAAGATACAGAAAAGAAGAAGAATTGGAAGAAGATTTCGTTACATGTCGTCACAAATACTTGTTCAGTTGCTACATATGGTGATAAATGCTAAGATTTAGCGAAATATTAAGCAGTAAAATTACATAGTACAGAAATATTAACGACAAAGTAATAATACCAACGGTATGGTTTCGAAACAAACACAAGCGTGACTTGAATTCCTGATCAAGTGCTTATTTTACTTCCTAGTGGTGATCGCTGGTAACAGAGTTTTAACATAACATCAAGTGAAACACGGCTAAAATTGTAATTGCTAAAGGATGAGATTGGGCGCCTGTTATGTAATATAATCAATTTTACCAAGGTTAGGTAACGGTGCGTTTGAATCTCACCATACCGAATCAAGTATACTTGCCCTAGAAACGACAATAAATGGCCTCGGATCGGTCTAAAATGTGATTACGACTTTTAAAACATGAAAACGGACACTATTTGAACCGACAAAGCTGGCGCAAGTGGCTATTGAATTTGATAGATATAAACTCAATATTTATGGCCTGAGTGAGTTACAGTGGAAAAAAAGCAGAGAAAAAACAATATCTACGGGTGAAAGCCTTTTGTTTTCTGGAAGTCTGTGTCTCATATGGGTCACAGTAGTGGAGTCGGTTTAATGTTGGGTATCATCTCTGCGAGGCGAAATCTAGTCGCTTGGAAATCTATATTTAGTTACAGCAAGGTTCAAGAGCCGTATAAGATATTTAACTTTAGTGCAGATTTATGTTCTAACAGTACATGCCATCTGCCGATCATAAGGATGCATTTTACAGTCAGATTGCCACGTTGTCTTGTTGAGATTAGGCGATCAGATTTAGTGTTTGGTATAGGTGACGCAAATGCAAAGGTTGGCTCGAATAATTTGAGTCTGTAATGGACGTACACGGATTGGGAGATATAAACCAAAGTGGGGAGTATTTTGAGGATATTTGTACTAGTCATAATCTCACTATATTCAAACATGAAACGATTCACAAAGAAATCAAATAGGCCACATGAAAAACAGTAAAAAGTGGAAAAACTCGCCATTAGATGCTCGTAGCTATAGAGGTTCGGATGTCTACAGTGATCACTATTTGATTATTGGACAGATTTGTATCAAACTGTGGGCAAATATTCAAAGGCAACCGAAAACAGCTAAACACATAATTATTGCCAAGCTTCAAAATTATGAAGTGAAGGCATTATTTTGGTTCCCATACGGGGCTACAATCGACGGGATTGACATCCTTTTGCGGGTGCATTACGTCGCGCAAGGGAAGATGTTCTTGGTTTCATCAATTATTACCTTTTTAAATATGCATGCATGTAGCATCAAATGAAAACTCATATAACTATAAAATGAAATTTGCCGTCTGGAAAATATAGGATTAATCATAACTATCCAGTTTTTCTTTTGAAAATTTCAATATAGTGGTGCATAAATCCCCACCTAACTAGTTGGTTTAATAGTTGTTTAATTTTTTTATCACCCAGTCCACAAACACTATATTAGCATCAACTTTTTATCATCGATCACACGTCATTACTGTCATATACCTTGGTCGAGTTACCGGTGACACCTGGTTAATGTAAAGATTGGTTTAGAAACCTCGATGATAGCCACAATATTGCAAATCGGGCCCAGTAGGCTGCAAATTAAAATAACACTAGGGAAACCTCAGGCGCATATAGTATCAGATGGGATCCAACCAATCGTCTTGAAGATCTGGACTTTGCTGACGTCATATGTCTACTAACGCAGACAGGAGGGCAGGATGATCTAGAAATCAATGTTTCAAAAATGAAACTGATTAAAATTGGTTTTCGATGCCACGTTCCCTTATTGTCGATGATAAACAGATAAACGAGGAAGAGAGTTTCCAGTATTTGTTATATGGCAATAGATGGCTGATGTCCAACTTACTCGCCTATTAGATGTGTTCCACTTGGGGGTTGTTTCAGTGCAATATTTGCGCCATCCATTATCTGACATTCTTTCATCATGGTCTCTCCAATAGCGCCTTCTTGCCCAACTTACTATGTCTTTAATTTGACATTCATCTCGTATATCCTCACTTCTCTGATTCTATCTCTAAATGAATGCCCGGTGAGTCAGAGCTTACAACCTTTATAATATATGAATCATAACTCAAAAATATAACAGATAATACGATTTAAGGTTCAAGTAATAAGTTACTGTATTATTCTATTTACAAACGATCAATAAATCAAATGAAACTCATCTGAGTTGCCACATAAATTTTGAAAATGCGTTTACCCGTGCTTCAGCAGATACTAATGATATTTGGAATATATTAATTTACAGGTTTCTTTCTATTTCTGAATTTTCTGTTGTCCACCATAAAAATCACATTCCGGGACTTTACTAAAACGGTTTAGTATTTCTTTTTAATTTGTGTGATTCTCGCATTTACGTTGTTTCTAATAAGTTTATATACTCGGTATTTTACTGGGGTTTTTAGGTATACCTGCCGCTTTTATCCGTTGCCAAAATCTTTACTGCTTCTGTAAAACATGGTTTTATGTTGTGTTTTGCATGGATATTAACTTGCCTTTGTCCAACCGCTCATTTTCAGCAATCTGACACTTTAACTGTTGTTATTTAATAACGTCACGTACTCACTATGCCATTATGTTCTGATTGGACTATTTTCATGGGCACTACTGCCAACTTCTAAATTAAAGTTAGTAATCCAACTCATATTTGCGGCTCTGTCGACATGTTTGATTTCTATTGACTCCAGCAAAGATATTAGTAGCTGGTAATATTCTTGTAGCAACTGTCCCCCCAATATGCACCAATGTGATTTAGTGATTCAATAAATTATAAAAAGCTTTTATTTATTCTTTTGTTTTTGCCTTATACATTATTTGATTTTTCCCTTTCTAGGGATTTACGATGTCTTCGTAACACAATTCATGCCAATTTATTTCTAACTTACATACTGTCAGCAATTTTATGGATTCTAACGCTAACACTTCAGGTACGTTAAAACGCTAATTTTAGTGCATACGAGTTTAATATGCAAAAATTATGTTAAAAATAGTGAAATGTTTTTATACGTCTTTTTTGTCACGATTGTTAAACAGAATATCTGAAATTTTAATTTTTTTTCTTGTATATTTCTATGATGTTTGTAGATGGTAGCTAAACCAGGATTAACAGGATGTATTTTCCTCGTTATATTATATCATTATTTTAGTTTAACAAATTTTTTTTGGATGCTTGTAGAAGGTAAGAAAAAATGTAATCGTATCTAAGGATGGGAGAAAATGGTTTTAAATCCGTAAAAATAAAGGTTGTAGAAAAGAGTACAAAATTTCTGGAATTTTGTATTGCAGAATGTCCAGAGCATATTATTCGCCGGAACCTTTCATATGTGTATAAAGTACCATATCTACTTAATAATATAGATATACGACAACGATATGTTCTTTTATAAACAAACTTCTCTACATATTCTATAATATTTTACATAAAAAATTTTATCCTTTTGATATATCCTTTATTTTTTGTATTCAGGTTTATATTTATATATGCTGGTTGTGGAAACATTCTCTGGGGATAACTTAAAATTTAAAATGTATGCATTTATTGGATGGGGTAAGAGAATTTTTTATTAGTTTTATTACCAATAAAGAATAAATACAGCAAACGATATAAATTTTGTCAAATGACTGGAATGTTACAGAAATATTTATAAAGGACTGTGATAATTTCAATTTGATGAACCCTTTCTGTTACAAATTTCAATAAAAGACAAATGTGTTGTTCGAAATTTACATTATAAATTAGAAATTAAATGACTATTTACAAGGAACTAGGATCAAAGGCATACACTATTATTTTTCTGTTTAAGTTACTTGTTCGGTTGGGTGTATAATAGTAATAAATACACCTATAAGTTCAATTGGAAATAGGTTGGCAATGTTTTTGAATTGGCAAATAAAAATGCAAATGATGATATTCGAGATGATTGTCAAATTCAAGACATAGTCAGATGGACAAGAAATAGAAGGCATTATAGGAGAGACCATGTTGAAAGAATGCCAGATAATAGAATCGCAAATATTGCAATTAACGACACCCAAGTGGAACACGACCCATAGGAAAGCCTTCGAAGATATGACATGAAAGTTGCACATCTGCATCTCAGTACTAAATTGTTAGAAAAACACATGTTTATAAGACCTAACGAAAGAAGAAGAAGAAGACATATCTGATTGCAACAGTGATAAATGTTTTAGGGTAACTAGGGTTACTGTGTGGCAGCAGTGACCATTCAAATCCAGAATCCAATAACTACATGATGATATAGCGAGTATGTGGCGCTATTAAATAACCACAGCCGGAGTGTGAGATTGCCGAACATGAGCGGCAATACAAATAGCTCACATCAGCTCACGACAGTCTGAAGTAGGAATTGACTTCATATGTCGTAAAGTCGGATTTCAGTTTAGCAGGCTGTAAATTAATACTGCTCATAGTATCAGAATTTAAGTCTCGGATAATGTGTTAAATTTACACAAAGCCTAAAAACCCCTGTAGAATACAAAGTATATAAACTCATTTGAAACAGAGTTAATGCGAGAATAATTTGGAACTTTCTCGCAAATAGAAAGTAACATGTAATAATTTGGAACTTTCTCGCAAATAGAAAGAAACATGTAAATTAATATACTCAAATATCATCAGTATCTGCTGAAGCATGGGTTTAGCATTTCCAGAATTTATTTAACAATACAGAAGAATTTCATTCACACGTGGCACAGAGTTCAAGATAATAATTTTTATGTCAACCGACATCTGATTGAACAAGCAATTAAAACAATGAAAAATAGAATATATTCCAGTATTGATTTAGTTTAATAAATTACTTGAACAATGAGATACCCACAAATTGGAGAACTAGTGTAACAATACCTATATTTAAGAAGCGGTATCACTTTATTAAGTGTTGTTTAGAAACTCTTTACTAAAATTATTGCCGACATTACAACTTGTGGTGAAATCCATTGAATTCAACACACCGATATTTATGTGATTCGTCGATCTGGCACAAGTTATCGACCGCATTCGACTTGACGATATTAAAAACATTTTAGAAGAACTTAATATCCAGCAATACATAACTGGTCTTATACAGCAAATAAAATGTTAACAATACAACGCAAATTGAATTTTTAATATCAACTGGAATCCGTTAAGGTGATAGTTTGAGCCCAACATTGTTCAATATATGGTTATGCACAAAATCATACTGAAAATTTAAATTTACTGAAAATGGCTATAGAATGGGAAATCATCAGTAAAATTTGTTATGCGGAAGATGCTGTTCTCATTGCAAAAATTGATGCATTTAAGTAATATGCTGATAGCTTAAACATGTTCTTATCTATCATGAAAACGAAATGGATTGTTATAGCGAAAGAACGAACAAGATTCAAACTTGTGGTAGATAATATATAAATTGAGCAAGTTATATAGAAATATTGCTGCAGAACTTCGCTGTCAAACCAACAAGACTGTAGAAGCAGAAGTGATGATATCCGAGATGAATGTCAAATTCAAGACAAAGTAAGATCGACAAGAACCAGAAGGCGTTATTGAAGATACCATGTTGAAAGAAAGTCCACATAATGGAATCGCAAATATTGCAATGAAACAACACCTATAGTAAGGCCTCCGAAGATATGGCGAGAAAGTTGGACATCCGCATCTCAAAACTGAATTGCTTGAAAATCACATTTTTATTATCTGACGAAAGAACATGAAGAAGATAAATGTTTAACATATTGGTGTTCTATAGTTATAAATTCTGTATTAATAGTGATGCTGTTCAGAATATATGTATAAAAAAACTTGCAACACTAAACTTCTTAATAGAAAACTAATTTATGAGTAGGAGATGCTTGATTAGGGACATTCATCTATGTACCAAAATAGCGGAGGTGTTGTCATTCACCGTTTCCATAAAGAGAACTTATCGTCTCTCTAAATCTCCACAAATCAGCATTTGTTATCAAATTTAGCAATATTCTATTTGCTGTTCGTTGTCGCATTTGTCATAATCCAACCTAATATAAGTAGAAACAAAATAGTGGCTACAAAATACGTTCCACCTTACCACTTGAATGTGCATTAAACACATCAACCAGCTTTCCACAATGCAAGATTCTGCACTGCGAATGTGACAAAGTTAGCGGATCATGTTCATCAGTTGTTTGTCAGAAATCAGTATATAATGGTGTGTGCCATTTGATCGAATGTTCTATCATATCTAAAATCAGTCTATCCTGTGCAAATACTAGGTGCAAATAATAAACTGATTCTCTTGTGTTAAATAATTATATTACAACATTGTTTATTGTGTTTAGAATCTTAATTATCAGACCCGTTTTTAAATCCTAATTATATTTAATGAGCAATGAAACATATAAATGTGATTTAATCCAAGTTCACTATTAACATTTCTGATGCAATATTATCCTCGCCGTTTACCTTCTCACATCATTCCATTCCATTTATCACCAATGAATAGTAATACTATGTAGAATATATTCTTTTGAACAACCACACGTTGTAACTAGGACAAGAAATGTTAATACAACATGTCCAATAATACAAATAAACTAAAATAGCACGGTATAATACTAAAGTAATAATCGTATTTAGATGATATCACACTTTCGACACACTCCAAAGTCACAATTCTTTGAAAAACTAGAATGTTGTACAAACAAATTAAGATTATATCCTACTATTAACCTATTAATAACATGTGCATTTTAAATATCCAAACTGTAAACCCATAGATACAGCATAAAAGGCAAATATATTTGAAAAATAGTTGCGCCCCAGTGGATATCTTCGGAATTTTGACCTCACAAACCCATTTTACATGCAATCATTCACACAATTCGAGAAGAATTGAAATTATTGGAGTTCTTTCGCATAGGCATTGAGGAGCACTAATTTTATTTAAAATGTGTTATAAAAAATCCACAGATACAATCTGAGATGCAGAATATTTACTTTTCATAGGATTTATAACATCGAACTAAACCATACGATGAACTTTTCGAATTCATATTTGCTTGACACATCGGCGACACATAGCTTAAGCTAGTTTGCGGTAAATATGAAAAAATAAATATTTATTATTGAGATGGCAATGATTCGGCAATTTCAAGTGAATCCTCTCTATATCACTAAAAATCGTTTAGGAAAACTATTGTCCATATAATGTGCTTAATTCCTTATCCGTATTTTTAGTCTATTTCTCAATCCAATTTTCATCATCAACTGATTTCAAAATTATAATCCTTGTAATATATCCCACAATATATTTTTGCATAGATTTTTATGTGCATAGATTTATATCAATAAGCATCGTATATTCGATGCGTCGTAATTCTGAAGTTGCACGCGCAAATTTCAATATAAATTTGCTTCACAACGTAACGGTAAAATTCGACCACTTTAAATAGTAAACATGTGAGATATAATCACCATTAAAACGTCTCTTTGGCATACATAATCAATAATTACCGTTGAATAATCATTTTGTCTAAGGCTAAATAAAATATCTCTTATCCTTTAGTATTATTTTATTATCTCAGTCAAATAACAGATGAAGTCCACTATAGGATTTAATTAGACTATTCGAGTTACAACTGGTGATGATATTCGTATCAGTAATGTAAATATAATAATTAATATTTAATTAGGTCGAGGTATCAGTTTAGTCTTTGGATGTAACTATAAGGACATACGGTACGCTATATTTTATCCGAATAAGAGACACATTCCTAATCAATGAATACTAATTATGAGGAATCGAATTGAAATGAATAGTCTGATATAATTAATATTTAATAAAATCTGAATAACATTTTCTAGGTTGTCCTGCAATAATTGTGACCATTTGGTCAATTGCGAAACTTATTTTTCCAAATGTGGCCGTGGAATATTCAAATGAAGTAAGTCTATAGATTTTTAAGATATTAACAAAAAATACTAAGTAGCCCAATCGATTACGATATTTTTTCTATTTGAAGCTTACAATCGAATGCACTTGGATGCATGATTCACCTGTTGATTGGATTTATCAGGGTTCAAGTACTGTATGTCTATTGATAAACTTGTATTTTCTAATTCGAATAATGTGGGTAAGAGTACTTTCATTATTTTTTAAATTTATTTAATAAAAGTGAATAATATATAAAAGTGTGTCATTAAGGTATTGATAATTAAATTACGATCTACTCATTGTGCTGAAACACAACAATATCGTAAAGCATCAAAAGCGCTGCTAGTTTTACTGCCATTATTGGGAATAACATATTTGATCATTTTGACTGGTCCAACGGAAGGATTTAGTAGTTATGTGTTTGCAGTTTTACGGGCATTATTAATAAGTACACAGGTGAGACGACCATCATATAAAAGTAGTACATAATTTCCAATTTTTTTCTATTCCATAAATTTTATTATGAATTTCAGGGGTTTTCTGTATCATTATTTTATTGCTTTCTAAATTCAGAAGTTAAAGTTGCATTGCATCATCGTTTGGTAAGGTGGCGTGATGAACGCAATATACAAGCTGGAAGACCATCTGAGAAGAAGTTAAGGTATAATAAATTGGTAAAATATTTATACTTCTTTTTATATTTTACATTATTATAATTGATTATATTGCGTGTGATCGTCACAAAATATAAATTAATGAAATTGAATAATGGATTAAAAATCCAAAGTATAGTGAAACAAGGCGTTTTTGGAGTCGTTCAAATGATACGGACCAAAACCAACTGAATGGTATTGCCATTGTATTAATGCATATGTCATGTAAGCATAGTCTAAGCTACGAGTATTGCTTCTGAATGTAGACAATCGGTAGGTCGGAAAGAGATGTCAGTGTTCAAAATACAAAATTACTTTTTATTCTATAGCGCTTCACATTGCGCATATGTTGAAGTGAATATATATGACCGGTGATTGATCATCACCTATAAGTCGAAAGGCTCGCCTCTATCGAGAAAACCAAGGGTGGTCGCTGGAGCCCATAGTTTTAAATTGATATGCGATACGAAAGAGTACAGTACCGATGAATTGGCACCAAGTTACCATCGAATTGTATAGTTGAAACCGGAGTATTTGACTTATGCGACAAAGACACAACTGCGTCTTATTCACAGATTACGAGATTTCTCCGTCCCCAATCAGAAATTAAATTTAAATCACCGTTAAGAGAATCGTCAATATCAGTACGAAGCGACCTGAACTTTTTGTCGAAACGAAAAATTTGAAATCCGCACCCCCAAGTTAGAATCAATACCATAAGAAACCAGTTTCGATAATAGTGCCCATGTCAAACACTGTCAAATGCCTTGGATAGCACCCAAGTTCCACCAAACATGTGCTAACTTCTATTCCAATTTTCAGTCAGAAATTTCAAAATATCACCCGTTGATCTTCTCGATCGAAAACCGTATTGACAATCATGAATAATTTTATTGGATTCCAGGTGGAACATGTTCCTGAAGGTAATCATTTTTTCCAAGACTTTGTCTAAGATTGAACAAATGGTTATAGGTCTGTAATTGAGAGTATCTGATATAGAACCCTCATAGGCTGGACTTTTGCCATCATGCGGATGGAAAATAACTAGATTGTAGAGAAGCCATATATATGTAGCGAAGCGGTAGAGAGAGAGAAGACGCGTGGCCGCAATACCATCAGGGCAAGTTGTTTTGTTAGTATCTAGATTTTTTGGATTCAGTAAATAACCCTCAATCGTATTTGAATGGCTTTCATATTTGAAGTGGTGCCTAGGAATAAATAAAATTAACATTTTATTTAGAACTTGTAATAGGATTGTCATTGGAATCCACTAGCATTGGAATGGAGGACTTTATAAAATTACTACTTACGGCATCAACAAAGGAAATTCTTGCCACCGTTAAGGACAGCGAGAATTCTCTATTTCAATTTAGCGTGCGCATGTGCAATGATAGTATTGCACTCGTCACGCATCTAAAAATTTTGGAAAACACAGGTCTATGACCTAACGAAAGGAGAAGAACAAGAAGCAGAAAAGATCCATCCCATCAACCAGTAGAATTTCATTCCATCTGATACCATTCAAAATTGGCAATTGTGTTAGAAAGTCCCTCAAACATTTTAAGCGACGCGGAATCACTTAAATTGGGACTATTCTATATGGTTGTTAGTTGGTTTAAATTCAACTGAACTTCTGTCACAATGGTTTAAAATGAGATTCTCACAATCCCTAATTTTGTTTAAGAACATAAATATCACTAATTGTTTGTCAATCCCGTTGAATATTTTTCGATTGCTGTTATATTGATTTTTAATTATTGCTCATCTAGCTCGATTAAAAAGCGAGGAACGTTGAGTTATAGATTACTAATGCATTTTGTTTGATGTGAAGATAATATGATCACCAAGCGGCGAATTCGTATATTATTATTATGTTTTCGGTAGTACCGTGATGAGGGAAATATAGATTAAGCATTTTTTGTCAATCATTAGTATAACACAATGAGTGGTGATATTCAGAGGACTTTGGTGTCATGTTTGGTGCATAAATAAATATTAACACATAACTTCAGTGTTTGCACGCATAAGTCGATCAATTTCAGAATTTTATTTACTGTTATAAGGTCCTGGTAAAATGATAACTGATAATTATTAACTAAAATATAGATCGTTAATAAAACCTTACGTGTATCTTATAATCTGTAATATTTACTTAATTTATAGGTATGTTTTCTATAGTAACAATTTATGTTTTCTGCTTACAGACTTAATCTATCAAAAGAATATTCGCCAAAATCAGGAACTGAAAGCATGCGGTAATGACAAATCTAAAGTTATAATTATAAATTAATTGAAATTTTTTTTTATAATTATTTTTAGATTAACATCAACTAGTCCAGTTCCATAGAAATGTCAATAATTTTATACCGGAACATTATTTAATTGGTTATCATTAAACAAATAATAAATTATTTGTACCTAAACTTTTGTTTTTTTTTTGTAAAAATCATCATCAGCTTCATCAGTTTAACTTAGTGTGGAGGACGGTATTACGATGCTACTTTGACGTTTTCATCCTTAAAATTCAACAGTCACAATTCCAATATGATAATTGCAATTGAATAAATCAATGTTCATCAGTGTGTCATCTCCTATCTGCAGTCTATTATTGAGGACTATAAATAATATTTCAACAAATAGGACGTTACTAATCTCTTTCAAATGCAATCATCACATTTAGATGGATCAAGATTAGGTTGTAGACATTAGTAAGATCTGTCGCCATATCATCTTGAACCTTTTTAATAACTAATTAATTTAAATTTTGAATTTAATTTTTCATGCAGAAAATGCTATACTCGTGTCGTATGAATGTAGGTTTCCCCCATTAAAAGATTTTGTATTTCACCGTTTTCAAATTTGAAATTTTGCAAAGAATTTTATTCCTAAATTGAATGGTTATTGAACATTGGAATCCGCGTATATACATACTACCCTCGTACATTCGAATATAGATATTGCTTTTCTTACATCTTTGAAAATATCAAATATCAAATATCTAAATCGATTGATATCAAACAATATTTTATTAGATACATACTATAGTCAATAATGTACAATATATTGTATTTTATGTAGTCCTTTTTATAAAAAAAACTGATTTAAAATCAATAAATATAAAATACAATCAATTGTATGATTGGAAAAGTTTGCCGTTACCTTCATATTTTATTAAAGAAAACGTCTGTGATACAGAAAAATATTTAACGAATTATTTTGATTAAATTAAATTTATTTAGAAAACATCCGAAACGGTTGGTAGGGGTACTCTTACTGGAAAAAATGAATACATTAAATCATTTTCAATTTATTTACTATTAAATGGATGAAATTAATTTGCTTCTTCAATTCATAACATTTATTATTTCATTGAATTAAAACATTTTAATTAGTAAGATCCTGCCATTGTCCTGATTCTGAATCAGATTTATTAAAAACTGTATAATAAGAACACAATAGAATAAATTCAAATGCAAATAATTGGTTTTTAAAAATATTTTTTTTTGAAAAAGTTTCAAAATATTATTAAATGGGAACGAAACTGTAGTCAGTAACAAATCATTTCCAGAATAGGATACATGAAATTAAATCTACTATACAATACCTTATTTCTGATCTATTGTACATTAAATATTCCGATTGAAGCTGAAACTCATTATGAAAGGTAAAATTCTGTTCATTCTCTGTTTATGTTCTATATTATACATATTTCGAGCAAACTATGACAAAGAAAAAGGAATATACAGCTAACACCAATGTGAGCCTGTCTAAAAAAAATAGTTCTACTGTTTCCTGTCTTATCACACAATGTATATACATATTTCGCTTTGAATCGTCAATTTAATGTTAAATACTATCATAGAACTATTTGCACACCACTGAGAATTATATTACACCACAATTATATCTTATACAAATACTATCTGCACCACGCCATCTATTGCCAATATTCAACGAAAATATAACATCGAAAATAATAAATAACCATTTACGAATAAACAATACAAATGCCCGAGAACAATATAGACATTCGTGAAAAACAACTATTGAGAAAATACCAGAATATTCTAAATATTGAATAATCTATCTGCTAACAATTCATTATTAAGTAAAGCTTCGATTAAGAAGGTAGACTACGAGAAAATAAGATTCAAATAAATATGATGTAAAGTAAAACAGTTATTTGTTATAATTTGTACAAATTGTTATACTGCATAAATTAAGTTTGTATTAAATTGCAAGTGATATTTTTTATTATACAACCTGATAAAACATAGCCTTTTCGTTAACCGTTCGGTCAAGTCAATTTATAATGAAGAATTATTATGTAAATGGAATAACTTCCTTAGCAGTTTTTGTAACATTGATGTCAGGTGTGAGACAGTGTTCGTTATTTGAAAAAATAAACATGGTGACGAATGAGATTTCACTTGCGCAACTACTTAGTTCCATACAGCAAACAATAGTAGCAATAGCGAAAAATTTCATGGTGCATGCTATGAAAACTCAAGAAGAGAAAATACGCCACAAGATAACATTGTAAATACTATGAAAGCACAGCAAGAACAACATCAAGAAAATATGCATTGTGAAATCAAAGAATATCCAGAAACAATGCAAGAATTCATGAACAAATAATTCGGATTATTTTATAATGATGTTAAGAATTCAATAGTGACTATACAAGATGAGTTGAACAACAAAATAGAAGTAATGTTGCATTTGTCGTTGCCGAAAATAAGATGATCGACGAAAGAATTAATGTTTTATAAAAATAACATCATACCCTCGAAAAGCATATCACAGATATCCACGACAATCAACAGAAACTTCAAAAAAAAATTGAAAAATTAAAAGCTGCTCAACATCAGCAGAAAAACAGTATAGAATTCGACGCTACAACGTCATGGTAAGAGTATCGTCTACAATTTGATATAATTGTTGAAGCTAATGGTTGGAATGATGCATTAAAGGCAGCAGTCACACAACTTGAACAATCAACAAAAATCAGAATGGTCAAACATGATCCAGAAGCTAATTTACCAGAGGTACTCATAATTGCAAGAACATTGGTTGGCAAACAAAAAGTTTATAATGTCAGAATTGAATTGCTAACTTAACAGAACACCAATTTCCAGTATCATCAGATACAGTGATAGGCAGTCAACTATCTACACGAAACTGAGAGTTATATTACACAACGATTATATCTTATACTAATACTATCTACATCACGCCATTTATTACCAATAATCAACGAAAATAAAATATCGAAAATAATGAATAACAATCTTTGAATAAACACAACAAATGATCGAGAACAGTATAGACATTTGTGGAAACAACTATTGAGAAAATACCAGAATTTTCTAAATATGGATTACTCTGCTATATAAGCGGCGGCGTGGCAGCTAAAATACATTAGTAACTAAAGCTTCGATTAAGAAGGTACACTACGAGAAAATAATTAAGTTTGTATTAAATTGCAAGTGATAATTTTAATATACTCCTATCATCATATCGAGTCTATTCATGTACAGTCCTTGAGTATGTATATGTAACCGTATTAACCGTATTTACAATTTTATTATCTCTGGATGCAGATCTTCAAAATTATGATAACAATCTTTTAATAATTGCAACACACATAACTTTATGCTGGTGTTATATAGATACTAATAAATAGTTAAAGACGGCAGTTGTTTGCTATCCAGGCGAAAATGCATATAAACTGCTCGCACCAATCTATATGTAATCCCTACATGAGTCTATATATATGCAATCTATTAGATATTTTCAATTTTAAATAAAATCTATTCCTGTTATTTTAAACATTTGTTAACAATTAAGTTAACAGTGCATTGAACCTAAATGCTTATTGTACACATATTGACCTGATACCTCTCGTAGGTTTTGTGACATGTAATTGAAAGATGGGACTGAAACTGGGAAAAGGGATTACTAAAACTAGTGTTTAGTGACTCAGGGAGTAAAACGAGGAATAAAAGAGGAAAAGGATGAAGGGAAAACCAGCCAAAGCGCGCCGTACCGATATAGAAGACTCGACAGAGATATCAACACCTTAAGTAATGTCAATGAAGGAATAGGTTCTAACAGTCCATCAATGGTGTCTAGTAAATTGAAAATGCAGCTTTTAATGGTAAGTGTAGTTTCTGGTAATTTAGGGGGTATTTACAATGGAATGATGAAGATGGATTTATTATGGTTTAATGTTTGAAGAATGATTGATGGTAGATATTTCCAAGAAGGAATAGAGGTAAAGTGCAGTCAGAGGAAAGACGAAAGTGGTGGTTTTGCCTCACGTAGGTCAGCTATAAAATTTAGTTATAGGTACCAAATTTATAGTGGTGATCTGGGTACACGTGGACCCGTTGTAAATAGATACAACATTATTAACAAAGCTAATGCTATTAAAATCAATTCTTAAGATGGTATCATATTCTGGCTTCTCTTCAATGCCAAATAAATCTTTCGCCTTATACCGATGACCACCACTTGGAGATATTATAGGCACTTGGCCAAGAATTCAGTTCACGTCTGTTATTGATTGATCCGAACCCAGGTCACCATGTATAACGCCATCCTCTAAATGTTCTATTACTTAAAAAATTGGAAATAACATTTATTAGGTGGTCGCCGAGTCAGTGCATGTATTTCAGTTTATGCTGGTATTATGTACCAATAAATAGTTGAAGACTGTCAGGTACTTGTTCTATTGGTGAAAATGTATGATTCAATATATCAGTTCATGAGTCTATCTATATATGTAACTGTCCTTGAGATATTTTCAATTTTAAACACAATCTATACTAGTTATGTGGTTATGCTCTCCTAATACAGATCCTCGAAATTATGACGATAAGCTATTTGAACATTTTTTTAATAATTGCACCAATAAACCATAACTTTATCCTAGTGTTATATTCCAATAAATAAGGTTAAGACTGGCGATATGCTCTCTGCTTAATATGGCTTCTTTGACCTAAAATCCGTGATAAAAGCAGTTCTCCAATACACAATCTTTTACAATAAATATCCTAATTTCAGAAACAGCTTCTCTTTCAATTTTTAAAAGTTTTGTGAGATTGAGATTCCAGATAATAATGGTATACATATACACCTAGTCTTACAAATAAATCTAAAAGTAAGTTAGATTATCGCATATAAAAATGAATTCCACTATCAGTGGGGTGATATGAACAATATTGGAAATGTTAATAATCTCACATAAAGGAAAATACATTAAGAAACTTGGATTCCACTGTCGTATTAGTCGTATTGGTCGTATTAGAAATTAAATAAAGCGCATTAGAATTGGTAAAAAATGGAATTTTTTTTTGTTAGACGTCCATAATAAAAAGGCGCAGATGTTTTTAGTATAAGAGTACATTCTTTGGAAATATTGCAGTTCGGGCACAATAAGTTGAAAACTAAAAAAAAAAACATAACTGAAACTTTTTCATCTGTCAATAAATCTAAGCGGACATTTATTTAGAACATAACATTCAATTCAATTTATGGATGGTTTGCTGGTCTCAAATGAGGTTCACCAAATTGAAATATGCACAGAGTTCTTTTAGAGATCTCAGTGCATATCCGACTAGTAGCTCAGAGTCCAGTTGATCGGAGATTTACTACTCTGATATACATTTACTCAGCTCTAAGTAGTGATGGAATTAAATATGACATCTTCCTTAACATATGCAATTATAAATATTAAATCCCATTAGTTGTAAAATATGGTTGTCTGATGATATTTCAACCATGAGTACTTGATAATCGAATTCCTGAAAATTGTTAATTTGAGTATGTGTGAGAACTCACTTTGTTAATCGTATTTTGTTCTGATTGGATTAAATGTAGATAGTTGTGTTGTATTGAATGTTAGTTTTCCAATGATCGCATCCGAAGCATCACATCCAATCAATAAATATATTACGTAAGAAGAAAACCACTTCTTTAGTAAATAGTGAATTAATTTTATTAATTTTATACATAAAAACTTATATGATATTTTTTTTTTTTATTAAAACTTATAAAAGTGTGCATTTTATCAAAAATTACATTGCTTTATAATAAAATATACCTATATTTATTTTGGTAACCCTGACTATAAAGAAACAAAAACGCATAAAAATTAAATAATAATGAGAAAACTAAATTATGTATTACAAAAATTGCTTATAATTCTATCACTCACAAATAATTAATGATTATTATTATTATGTACAATTTAATAATAAGCCACAAAAAATATTATAAAATTTAATTTTAAAAGAACACAACTTTATATTTTAAACTTAACATTAAACCTATAGTTTAGTAATGTGTCCATCTATTTTTAATTAACAATTGATTTGATCGGCACATGAATTACCATCAATCCATAAATAATACATAAATTTAATATTACAAATATTATACAAAGTCTAATATAATCTTCGTCAAAAAAATTGTTTCTAATACGTTTTTAAGCAGAAGTTTAAGTTGCCAACTTCATAGTTTTACATAATAAATGAAAACTAAAAACTATTCATTCAGTTATATATCTTTAGTTTTTCGTTGTCTTCGTTATTTCCATAAAGCTTCTTAAAGCTTTAAATGGTAAACTTCAAC
Source organism: Penthetria funebris (assembly GCA_027564355.1). Taxonomy (NCBI): domain Eukaryota; kingdom Metazoa; phylum Arthropoda; class Insecta; order Diptera; family Pleciidae; genus Penthetria; species Penthetria funebris. The sequence continues at coordinate 39,079 of JANSTX010002229.1, forward strand.
GTATAGAACTGAAATCAAAGAATATCCATTTTGCTTCTTTTGGATTCCATTCTATTATGAAAAAATTCAATATAAAAGTTTTAAGTTCTCTTCATTCAATTGAAATTCAACGAAAACAATGTAAAAGCATAAAAATATGTACTTAAAAAAAATTTAAAATTACTTTAAATTTAGTATTGATCTAGACAAGATTAAAATTAATATTCAATGAATATTATAAATAATTGAAGACTAGTTTTAAACGATTCATCGTAATTATTATCTATACTTGACTTAAATACTATACATAATTATAGCCTTGTCTGTTTATAGAAAAATTGAATGTCTTCTGTGTAAATTGCATAATTTTGGAAAAACCTTTGATTTCTTCACTAAAGGTAATAACGACGTATTGGTGACAGATCAAGATGATATAATACTGGTACATAACAAAATTATATTACTAATTTTGGAATTAGGACCATTTTTTTTTTATTTTGAAGTTTCAAGCCTCTTAATTAAAAGTAGATGGATACGTAGGATAATAAGAAATAAATTCATAAAAGATACAAACTAAATACTGAATATTTATTAATCTCTTAAAATTAATTCTTAATTATTAAGTATTTTAATTAATTTGCTAAAATTTTGCAAATAATCTATAATTACTATTTTAATTTAAAATTTAATTTTAAAGGTACGAGGTTTCTAATATTATTCCCTTTTGCCTATATATATGAAAATTACTTATATAAAAATATATTTCTTCTTCATATGTTATTTAAATGATAGGGCTGAAGTCTAAATATTATTTTCTTTAAAATGAGGTCTGTTTAATTGTGACATTAATTAAAAATTATTAAAAAAAAAAAAATATGTATTTTAGATTATCCTGTATAAGGTCTGAGGTGTTAAAAAAAATCATATAATTTTACATAAAGAAAAACTATGTTAGTTTCTAAATCATCTAATATTAATAAAGTTTTTGTACATTTCATAGCCATTCGTCTTGAAATCTACAATATGAATCTTGATCCTAAATACTGCGTTAAATACGAATTCAAATTTTGAATACTTAATTAATAAAAAACCAGGCATTATATTCAATTGAATAATTCCTGATTATTTAAGTAAACACAAAGGATAAGGTCATTTTCTTCATTTTAATATTTATATCAAATTGAGATCGTGCATACTTCAATATGAATTAAAATGTTAAATTAAATTAGTTTTAGAATTTTTAAAAATAAAACGGTTTAATGTCTTCTGACAAATTCATTAACATCAACCAACACCATCATCATAATAACAAATTAGTGCAGAGTTGCTTAAGATCACCCACCAGTGCTGCTTCGGAATCGCATATTTTTATAACACATTTTAATTGCTAAAATTTAATACAATAGAACAGAAATAAGATAATAGATCTTGGTTGGATAAACGTTAGTTAATCTATCATGTTGTTTACAAACCTAAGGACTTATAATATTGCTCAATGTAAAGGAAATGAAATCATACAAATAGAATAATAGTGTGATTCCCTGGTGTTGAAAAATCGGCGTAAGTCAGAAAGCTTCAGCGGACAATTTTTGTGTCTCGAACTATTATGTGTCACTATGATTCCGAAAATAGTGATCATAGAAAAACAGCAATAATGATTTGAAAATCACAACAAATTATTTGAAAATTGAAAGATCGAATGCAAAGAAATTCATGTAAGAGCGTCAAGGTATAGACAATCCTTATTTGATCCTGAAGCAGAATGAGGCACATATTTAAATATTTTTAGTGTAACCAATTATCATTAGATTACATAATTATTATAGTGAGATCACGTAAACCTGCCGTTAGACCACATAAGTTATACTGAGAGACCACATAATTATATTATTATAAAATATTATCATGTTAAATTAATATCAGGAGAACAGGAATGTTCGAAACTATTTAAAAATTCAAGTTAATTGTTTTGCGTCAGGGTACATACAATGTTTTTTTCTACACTGATACATAATATGTACTACATTTGAATGGCTTATTTATTATTGTGAGACTATTTAATTGACCGTAACATCGCATAATTCTGACTGTGAGACTATAAAAGTATTATTGTGAGATCACAGAATTAACAGGCGATCAGGAACGTAGGAAGGTATTTAAAAATTCAATTTCGCAACTTATTTTGCTTCAGGGTAGAACAAATATTTGTTTTTAGCCTGAAACAGTATAAATGTCTAATTTGAATAATTTTAGTTATTACCGTGAAATCACATAATACTTACCGTAATCAATAGTTAAATTAATATCAGGCGAGAAGAAATGTTTGAAATTATTTTTAAAAAAATCTATTTTACTACTTGTTTTACTTCACAGGGTTTAGAATTTTTTTTTTTTTTTATTATTATTATTATTATTATTATTTTTTCTTTAACGACCAAGGCCAGTTTGGCCCAAATAGTCTTTTCAACCTATGGTTAAGTCACAAAGTGATAAATTTACAATTTACAATTCTTTTTTGTAAATTTTGTCTACAGCTGGCTTGAACGCCGGTCTACCGCCGTTCTAGGCAAGTGCTTTAACCACTGCGCTACCACGACGCAGAATAATTACATCATTAGCGTTTGCAATTTCTTACAATGAGAATACATAACTATTACATGCAACCACATAATACACTTAAGTTTTAACGTGATAAGTATTATCGTGAGAATACACAAATATTACTGTGAGATTACATAAAGTATGAGCACATCCATACAAGAAATAATTTGTTTTGAAATTTAGTATGAGGATCCATTACAACAATTTATAAAGTGGAAAATACAAATCAAATGCCAACATTTATAACTATAATTGGTACAGGGTTGTATGATGATGAACTTAACTGTTCCACAATTGTCATCAGAAAAAAAAACTGGTGGAGTGTTTAGCATTGCTTAAGAAGCAAAAAAAAAAAAAAACATTCGCACAGAAAGGGCAAGATTCCATAAGGCAAAAACAAAAGGACGGCGAATCAATTTCCGATTATATATTAAGAATTCAGTCTATGGTTTCATCATGCGATTTTGGTGGATCTTTAAGTAATGAAAAATACAAAAAACATTTCGAACTAAAAAATGTTTTAAATTAGGAAGCTTTATTAGATCGATTAAATTGTTGGAATTAGAGATGAACGAATTTTTCAGACACTTTTAAATTGGGAAAATAGATGGTGACAATTTTAAAGCGGCATATGAGTTAAATTCGAATTTAGAAATGGGATTCCTTGAATCTGGTCATCAAGCAAAAACATCAATCATCAATGCATAGCAAAAAAACAATGCAAATAGAAATCATATCAGAGTTAAACGTAGCATTTCATCACAAAATTAGGCCTCAACATTTGAATTAATTTTAGAAGATAATTGGTTATCGAATTGATGAGTATGTGGCAGGAATTGTTCTGGTTAAAAATGTACGTCCAATGCCCCATTTAATGTCCCATATCAATTACGAGATAAAGTGTATCAAGAAATTGATCGATTAATCAGTCCAAACATTCTGGTTTCGGGCAAACCGAGCATTATCCTTTACTAACAGTAGAAGATAGTTTTGCTAATTTAAGTCATTGTCAGTGTATTTCAGTCATCTTTAACAGTTGCTTACTAACAATTATTATTTAGTAAACAGTCTCAAGAGTACTTAATTATTAATAGAAGTAAAGGATAATATATGTAATCTTCGGCGTCGTCAATTTTTCAAAATGTTATAGACCAAATTTCAAATGTTATTTGGATGGCATTATAGTTGGTAGATTAGTCTTAGACGAAGCTAAGTCAAATTTACTAGAAGTGTTGGGTCGGCTTGAAAGTCACAATATCAGAATAAACCTGTCGAAACTCAAATTTTAAGAAAAATCTGTAATTATTTTGGTTATTAATATCTGGAAATGAAATTCGACCAGATTATTCTAATATTGAGGTGGTTTTAAATGCCCTTACCCCAAGGAATGTGCAACAACTTCAGTCAGTCCTAGGTCTCATAAATTACTATGGTAGGTTTCTACATAATTTTTCATCAGAGTTACATTTTTTTATATAAATTATAAAAACATGATAACGAATTTGTTTGGTCAGAGAATTGTGAGTTCGCTTTTCAAAGAAGTAAATAGTTACTTCTAAATAATAATTTATTGGGATTTTCGATCCTGATGAACCAATATTACGGCTAATTCTAGTTCGTACACTCCGTACGAACAACCTACTCCAGGTTGCATTATTGTCAATGGTAAAGTCATGTTTGTATCCAAACACACTCTCATCTGCAGAAAAAAATTATTTACAGCTTCCATAGGAAGGCGTTGGCGGTGGTATTTGAAAAATATCTAATTAAAAGGAATTCACAATATGTATGCACCAGCAAAGCTTGTAAGAAATATTTAACCCTAGAAAGGAAACATCTTCGGTCCCTATTGCAGACTTGAGAGGTGAACAATATTCTGTTTTTCACGTGGTTTCATCGCCAATAATTTTAGTAACGAGTTGCTGAGCAGCACTTAATAAAGTGATACCACGATAGTTTCTCGGATCATTTTTACTGTCCTTCATAATATTGGTATTGTTAAACTAGATCTTCAATATGTGGGCCCTCTTTACGTTCAAGTAATTTATTGAACAATTTAAGAATTTCAGTAATTAGATTGTCCTCATGATACTTCAGACACACGTTTCAGATATCGTCAATATTTTCTATTATTTTTCAATGTTTTAATTGCTTGTTCAATCCGAATTTCGTTGACATAAAAATTATTATCTTGCTCATATATCTCAGATGAAACTCTTCTGTGTTGGTAAATAAATTTTGGAAGTGCGTAACCCATGCTTCAGCACATACTAATGAATTTGGGATATATTCACTATCAGGTTTCTTTCCACTTTTGAAAAAATTCCCAATTTTCTTTTATCTCTACCATACAAATTCGTTTCATGTCTTTACTAAAACAGAGTTCCAGTATTCCCTTCTAATTTGTGTTATTTTGGCATTAATTCGGTTTCTAATGAGTTTATATACTCTGTATTCTTCAGGGGTTGTATGCTTCTGTATTTTAGGTATGCCTACCGTTTTTCCGTTGGTAAAATATTCAACCATGGTTTAATGTTGATATGTTGATATTAACTTGTCTTTGTTCATTAATATTAATATTTTATTTTAACTAACATGATGCCTTTGACACTATCTTCATCGTTGATGGAATTGTTCAAAATTTTAAGTTATAATTTGATCTCTTGAGCTTGAATCCATAATAGATTCAATATTTGTTTTTTGCATATATTCTGAAGTTTTAAGTTTTAGTAATTTTGCAATTATTCTGATTTCACACAGAATCAGCATTATAATGATTTTGTCGCTAGATGAGAAGCTATCTAACTCCTGTTGCTAGTCATCATAAAATCATTTAGTTTCTACCCTTAGTTTTTTTACATCCGGCGCATAAGTATGCAAAGTACGCAATTATTACCGATTTGAAAGATACTGTAAGTAATCTATCACTTCGGTATTTTATATTATGAATGTTCTGTTCAAATCGATGATGCAAAAGTAAAACAATACCCGAATGAGCCCGCTGACCTACGGACATACATAATAAAAACTACATAAGTGTTACCGTAAATTAAATGAAGTACAAGCATCCACGCACAAAATATAATAGTATCACGTGAGATGTTATTTAAAAATTAAATTTGATCACTTGTTTCGCTGCAGCGTATAAAAATTTGTTTTTTTCCTAAAGCAGAAGAAGTGTCTCATTTGAATGGTTTTCGCCACTTATTACCACGAGACCATATAATTATTGCTGTGAGACCAGAACAGGTTTGTTGTAGCACTAGGACCACCCGAATATTGGACATTATACTAGCGATCTCGGCCGATAAATCATTATGGTAATATGAATCGAAAATAGTAATTGCGTCCACATTGTACCCATATGTTAAATTAGATCCATGTGAATGATAACACGTTCATCACCCATAAATCGTACGAATCAACTTTTAATTCTGTCAATGAATCCAATTGTGGTTTCAGCAGCACTGGTCTAAATGTAAGTGTCGTGCTCAATTAGTTATGTAATATGTTTTCAATGACAATATTTTCTGAACTGAAATATTCCTTACAAGAAATCAAGATGTCTTGCAGTATTTTTGGCAACGCGCTCAAGATGTCTTCATTCCAAAGTAGTTTATAATTGATGTGATCATTTAAATCCCCAAGAGTTAGGCAGTGCGCTTCAAATGCTGAATAGAAATATCGTAATAGAGGCTTCAATACCTTCAAAGGGCATAATCATCAGCGACCGCCATGAGTTTAAAATCATAAAATTCAACAATCTGAATTACATCAAAATAGATACTATTGTTTAACAGGTTGAATGATGATGAGGAATAGAGAACGCGAGATATTTGTAAAAGATTAGTTCACGTGTTCCCTGGTACGGATGGGTAAGTGAGGTTTTAACATATGAGGAATTTACCGATTGTGTCTTTTAATCATTTCGTAGCAATTTATCACGTAATAACAGTGAAAAATTTATCTACAAAGGAACTTCTAAATCTCTTTGGCAGCAATCGTAAAATTAAAAATCTATACTCTTACGAGTATACGCATATTGTGTTTTATGTACAGATTTCGAAGCAATTTCTGTGATCTCTATCTGCTATCTGCTAGTATGTATAATAACCTTGACGTCTTATTTTGAATAAAAGAATATACAAAGTTCAACAATAGCCCATTCGCGTAAGAAAATAGGTAAAAAAAATAGATATATCTAAGTGATTCTAAGTTATAATTTAATGCTTAAAATGATAATGGCAAGTTAAACGATGCTATAAAAGTCATGCAGCTGAAAAATATAAACCGTTCTGAAAAAAAATGTTGCATCATTTAAGTTTTATCATGTAAAGGATGCATTTTATGTTCATAAATGTATAATTTATGTTCCTGAATAGTTTTCATTTTTCATTTTTAAAATCTTCGGAATTGAATCTACACCATTGTCTTTATAGTTACATAGTACTTAATTGTAATATATGGGCATTTTTACAATTGTGCCCACCAAAGAACCATAACCGGTTTAAAAAAGGGTTTTATATGTTACCAATAATACACTTAATAATACACAAAATGTATCTAATATTTTTAATTTAATTTTCAGATACCATGTCTTTTGAGTGTTGTAAAATGCAAAGTTGCGCCCCAATCCTGAGGTATGAACTTTTATTAGAAATGAAAAAATTATACTAAGAGTACATAGGTGAATGTCTTGTATTGTACTTTAGAAATTTTCAGTTAAAATTAATTAAAGGCTATTCCTCAATAAATACTTAATAAAGGACAATAATTTACTTAAAATGCATGACTTTACTGAAAGTTAATAAGATCACCTTAACACTGGTTAAATGTCAAAGTTCAATGCATTACTGTGATGTTCATAAAGTAATGTTTTATATTAGCGCAATAGATGGATTTAGCTGTTTAGCTGCTACTGTAAACCGGAATACAATGATTTATTTTATTAATATACTAGCAATTATCTTATTAATTTACAACTAAACTACAACTACAACTAAAAAACGGTAAGAAAATTTTGAATTTTCTTAACAAAAAAATAAACATCTTTTGAAGGCATATTAACTACTAACTTATATTAAAATTTATGCAACTGATTGTTACGACATTATCTTTAGTATGTGTTTTTTTTTTAGCAAAATTAATTAATGTTATTACAAGTGCTATTTATATAAATAATTTACAATTTACAAATAACTTACCAATTAACAAATATCATCCACCCGCAACAGCTCATACAATCAATTGATCAATTCAAATTAAACTTACCAAATTAGAAATTACAATTTGTAAAGAGTTAAGAAATTTTACTATCTTTTTGCGGTCTTTGACGGCATTCCATGTACTCTAAATCTGTACAAGCAAGTATAGTTTTCATTTCCCTGATTTGATTCGATTCTCATTTCAATAATGTCATGTGATTGTTCAATCTTATCATTTTTAACACGAAAATATTGAAGACTTGTACCGTTTTCCATAAATTCGTACTTTCCAAATAGTATTGGTTCAGGATCATTTTCAGCTTGAAGACCCTATTTTACAACATAATTTAATTGGACGATAATTTTCGTTTTTAATTTATTTTAGAATATTAAAAATTATTTTATTTACCCAAACTGAAAATAGTTTAGGAGCGGAATCTATGTGTCCATTTGGTGACAATCTTTTAGGTATGTGTTCCATTGTGAAGCCAGTGACAAAAATTCGGTTATTCAATTTCAAAACTGGAATTCAAAATATTTTCAATTACTACAAATAATATAAATACTTAAATAATTTTTGAACATTACAATCACTAAATTTAGAAACGGATAGGCGGACACACGGATAGGACAGATGGGCAAACTGAAAAATGGGCAGATAGAAAAATGGTGAACAATTGATTATGGTGTACGTACACTAAGGCATTTACATTAAATTCTATTTAATAGAAAATGTTTTGCCGCGTATATTATACATTTATATATTATTATATATTAGATTATACTAGCGGTCCAAACCCTACTCTTTATAGCGAAAGAATTGAGGCAATACAAAACGGGTTGTTTATATGATAATTGAACACACTAAACAGAAAACTATGTCATCAACCAATAACATAGCACCTGAAGATATATTAATTGAACGGTATTGCTCCAATATTGGATTCCATTAGTAGAGCGTAGTTGCCCGATGAAATTCTAATCGAGTGAAAAACATTATCGCCACAATTATTTCTACTCGTCTGGGACTGCGTAATAATTAAGTTTTATACTAAACCGCATGATATCAGACGAAGTCTAACTGGCCCACAAATTGTGTCAAACATAAGGGTTGCATTGTATAGATTTGTCTAAAAATCAATGTTTTAGGTATTGATATGTGTGACATTTTTTTGATATACTCCAAATTTACACTCAACAGAAATGTCAGAAAAAAGTATATAAACTAAAAATTTTTTATGAATGACAGATAATATATATATGATTATGAAACTTGCCGATCGTCCAAAATCAACGGGGCGAAGAAACATAAATACGACTGGAAGGGCATAAATTGATGAGAATGTACAATAAGCTAAAGATCTAGATGCTGGATGAGAAGAGGTTTGCATTGTAATGTATTACGTACGAGTAAATTTGGATGAACAAATGGATTCAATTTGACACCGTACATTTAATTCATTTGGAAAGTTTAAAACTAAATCAAAACTTCATGCTGCTTTTTTGTGTGTGTTTTAAATTTATTGACAGAACGAATGAATTGAAGTTGATTTCTTTCAATGATTAATATTAATGCTCCTCTTGTTTAACGATTTACATACGATGCTAATGAATCAATATATAATATGTGTACCGTCAAGTGTAAATGTCGCTGCATTCAACTCATATTTCAGTTATATTTGTGTCGCATTTCCTTCTAGTTTTTATTACATTCAGTGTATTTTTTGCCGCAGAAGATGGTATGCACTGACACCATGTCATTTGCAACTGGGAGGTTACTATGTGGGTGCCTGAGGGTTACTATGTGGCAGCAGTGACCATTTAAATCCAGAGTCTAATGATAACATGATGACATAGGGAGTATGTGGCGCTATATAATAACCACAGCCAAAATGTCAGCTTGCCGAACATGAGCGGCAATACAAATAGCTCAAATCAGTCAATATAAATAGCTCACATCAGTCAATCGAACATCATCAGATTGAAGTTTGTGCTTTATCTAAAACGAGAAAAAGGGAAAGGCACAAATAGATACAATGACTATGGTCTCATGTATAGTAGGACCAACGACCGCATTCGGTTGTTGGTTTTCTTTTGCATCATCGATTTGAACAGAACATTCATAATATAAAATACTGAAGTGATAGATTACTTACAGTATCTTTCAAATTCGGAAATAATTTGATGAATATAGCCATAAACCACGTGAAGAATCTGAGTTATTTTATGACTTGTAGCAGGAGTTAGATACATTCTCATCTAATGACAAAATAATCATAATGGGTTATATGAATGATAGGGTGAAAAATTCGAGAAACTAGAAACAGAATTATTGAAAAAACACCCCAAACAAGCAATTAAAGCAATGGAAAATAGAAAATCTCCCGGTATTGATGACATTTCAAACGAGTATCTAAAATATGGTACGAACAACCTAATTACTGAGATTGTTAAATTGTTCAATAAATTACTTGAACGTAAAGATATGCTCACAGATTGGAGAACTAGAGTAACAATACCAATATTTAAGAAGGACATTAAAACTATCGTGGTATCACTTTATTAAGTGTTGTTTAAAAATTCCTCACTAAAATTATTCGTAATGAAATCACGTCAAAAACTGCGGTGAACAGAATAGATTCAGAAAGAACAGATCAACTATTGATTCGATATTCATATTACGACAACTTGTCGAGAAGTTCATTTAATACTAAATATCCGAATTTTCATGTGCTTCTTCGATCTTGCACAAGATTAACATTTTAGAAGAAGCTAACATCCAGTAAAATATACCTGGTCTTATACAGTAGATAATTGTTAACAATTCAACGCGAATTAAAGTAAATGGGAAGCTCACAAATGAAATACCAATATCAACTGGAATCCGTCAGGGTGGTGTTTGAACCCAACATTGTTCAATATGGTTATGAACAAAATTATACTGAAATTGGTCATAGAATGAAAAAGTAATTGATCAGTATCATTTGTTATATGGGCGATGCTGTTCTCATTTGCAGAAATTGAGGACGATTTGCAACATCCATTATTTGTATTTAAAAAAGATGCTGATAGCTTAAACATGTTGATAGACATGAAAACAAAATCAACTATTGTAGCCAAAGAACAAATAAGATGCAAATTAGTCGTACGACTTTAAGACACTAATTGAACAAGTCAACAGTTTCCGTTACTTGGGTGCAGACATAAGCAGCAATAATCGAGATGTTACTGTAGAAGTTCGATGTGAAACCAACAAGGCTGTATCAATATATGGATGACTTCGTGACGTCACTTGGAGAAACAAGTTCATGTTACTAGAAAGCAAAGTACGAATTTATAAAATATAAGTACGACCTATTTTAATATATGCAGTGGAAACCCGTAGTGATATGTCCAAATCTAAACAACTTATGAGGACAACAGAAATGAAGATCTTACGTACTTTCACCGGTCATTCACTCAGAGATAAAATCAGAAGTGATTATATCCAAAATGAATATCAAGACATAGTAAGATGAACAAGAACCAGAAGGAGTTATTGGAGAGACCATGTTGAAAGAATGACAGATAATAGAATCGCAAATATTGCAATGAAACTAACACGTAGACCTCCGAAGAGATGGGCTAGAAAGTTGGTCATCCGCATCTCAAAACTAAATTCTTAGAAAAACTCAAGTATACATAAATCTTAAGCTTAACGCCACATAAAAAAACCACATAAATTTTCAATACCACACGTCATATTCTATGATCGTTCTATCTAGTGGTAGCAAAACAAATATAAGTTAAACAACCTCCATAAGTCGGCCACTATATTCACCATCTTGTTTACGTTATTGCTGAACGGTATTGATTATAGAAAAATAAATTCTTGAAACTTGTTCTGATTATTCGATCTTTCTTCCAGATTTTATATATCAAAAAAGTAATTTCGCTATCAGCCGATTGTTTTTATTTTTAACATTTCAATAAATTAATTAAATATTTGTGTTACGTACCTAAAAAACCTGGAAAACCTTGAAATGCCCAACATTCACCTGGTTGTACAGCAGGAGAAATTGCCGTTCGTGGTGTATTTGTATGATACCATAATGGGATACCAAATATTGAGATTTGTGCAGTTTTAACTTGATAACTCTCAGTACATCTTTAAATTGGAAAAGAATTTTAAATATTATTAACAACACCATAGAAATTATTTCACTGAATTTCACATTCAGTTTTATTTTCAATTGGAATATTTTTGTTCGTACCTTGTTGATAGAATTTCACCACCAGCACTTTCTAATGCATAATCAACTAATCCTGTCTTATCGGCATCATACAAATCTAATGCTTCTTGAACAATACGCTTAATATCGACCTCAGTTAGACTATTAATTTTTGCATTTATATTTACACCACTTTGGGTCTTCATTGACTCCACTTTATCCATCATTAATAATTGTTCATTATTTTTATTATTAACAATAATTAAAACTTCTTCTTTAATTTTCTTACTAATCTCCTTCATGAGTATACCGGACGATATTTCAATTTCATATAATAGACTTCTACTTAATTTATCCTTTAAGGCATTTAAATGTTCCTCTAAATAATCCTTTGCCACAAATATACTTTTTATCCATTCTTTAATATTATCAGTAGTTAAATTTTGACCATCACTACCTGTCGTTTTATAACCCATTATATCTAATAGAATGATTTTAATTTGTTTGTCTAAGGTTGCAAAACGTTTATCACCCATTTCAGTAATTTTAATATCAATTTGATTTAATAACATTTCTAAACGTTCATTGAATTGATTTTGAAATGCGATAAATTCATTGGATAAATTTTCTTGATCGATTTTCATTAATTTCATTGAATTATGTAAATTGTCATTATCATTTAATTGGTTTTCTAATTTATTTCTAATTATGTCCATTTCATGTAAAATGCTTTCAATGGCCAATTTTTGATGTTCAACAATTAGCATGTGTTCGGCAATGTCAGATGATCTATTTTTTAAAATACGTTGATCAACAATTTCATATAATTTTGGTGATGATAAAATTTTTAAAAGTATATCGTCAATGTCAATAAGTTGTAATTGATCATTTTTTTGACTATTTTCTAGATCATATTTTATATTTAATTTTATAATTTTAGAGATTTCTTCTAAATTGTCTTGTGATAATGTAAATGGTACATTATTGGGGGTGGATTGTTGATAGTGTTCGTGTGTCATTTTAAGCGATTCATGAGATAATTTAATTTTTACATTATCAGCAATTTTATCGATATCAGCATCAGTTAATTGATAATTATAATAAATCATATTTTCTTTAACAATATTAGCTATTAGTAGAGATAATTCCCTCGAAATTTTTCGTTCTTCATAATTTGGTAGTTGTTCCGATATTTTTTCACTTACTAATATGTCCATATAATTATTTATATGTTTTAGTAGATCTTTGTACTCTTGTTCACTTAATGAAGTTTTTATTATATTTGTATATTCATTTTTTAAATTATTAATATTATTATTATTCTGTAAATGTAAATGACTAGAAATTGGTGTCCATATGAAATCGAAATTAAATTTTAAATAATCGCTAAAATTTCTAAAATAATTTTTAACAGATGCAACAGATGATAGTGCAGCAATTGATAGAAGATTTGTTGTGGCAGTAGCTGATGGTAATATTGTGGTTGGTAAATGATTTTCTATGAATGTATTACGTTCTGTTTCATCGGCAAGATGCCATGCTATACAGGAAATAATATTAAATTTGTTTCAAATAAATAAATTTTAAAATCAAAAATTAATCACAAACTATAATATAATACTTAAATGGTATAATGGGGAAGCATAATTTTAAGACAGATACAATATGTATTGAGTTGATACACAGGTTACTAATTATATTTCTGACCTGGTGCAATCTGACGTTTTCTTTGGAAACATTCACATTTTTTACCATAAAAGTACTCAAAACGTTTTCAGTTACCATCACTAATTCTATTCTTTACAGGATCTTCAAACATTCATTTAGACCAATAAACAGAAATTAAATTGTGAACATTTTTCTGCAATTATTTATCACAACTTTCGATGTAGATTATCAACATAAAATGGCATTGATGAACTAAATTCATTCAGTCCAACACGAATTTCGTGAAGGTCGTCCGAAATTAGTTTTTGTGCCACAAACCCGATGGTGTGCGTGAACTGATAATGCAAGATCGTCATGTGACATATCGTGAGATTGAGACATTCTTGGACATTAGTATGACAAACATCAATAAGATAATGCATGAACATTTGACCGTAAAAAAGAATTGTTTTCGTTGGATACAATTTAATAAACGCCCAAAAAAATGTTCGTGTCAATTGGTGTAAGGAAGCGTTGAAAAAAATATAATCATGGTGCATCAAACACTGTATATAATATCAGCACGGGTGACGAATTATGGATATATGCATATGAGCAGGAGATAAAGTAGAAGTCGACTGTAAGAGTTTGCCAAGGCGAGTCAAATCCGAAAAAATACAAACCCAAAAAGTTGTTCGCAGAAGAAGCCCATCAAAGTCTGATTTCTGTTTCTTCGACATTAGCGGTTATGTGTCTACAGCCCAAGTAATATTCGAAATACCTGGGTGTAAAAATTACTTTTGTCATTTACAAATTTTAGGTGTTATTATAGTTATTTTGTCAGCAGTAAAATTATCACGGTTTTTTTTTTCTTACTCGTTTTAGTATTTACTAACAATTCGGTGTTATGTAGCACCACCTCTACACTTATATTTCATATTGGTAATAAAATTCCCGCTATATAACTTAGGAGTTACACCAGAGTAAATAATACACCCTACTATTTATATGGTGTTAAATAAGTAAATTATTCACCTCCAAAATATTTGAAAGTTTATTACATATTTACACACAAACAAATCGAAATGAATTAAAGGACATTTAATAACTTCATAAGCACTAATGACGCCACATTTCGTTCAAAGCAAAGAAAGATTCAAATTCTATTCCATCAGGCAAATATCGTAAGCAAATTCGGGATCCTCAATTTGACTGGCAAGACTCCATTTACCATGCGGTTCAGTGTTGTATCATAACATAGCTTCTAAGATAGTTGAAGCAAAATAGTGATAGAATTTATATCCCTGTTTCACACCAGAGTGTATTGTAATTTAGTTCAGATGTTATGAATATACAACCTGAAATCCTGCTTAAATGTACATTTTGTTTGATGAAAAAAGCGTGCATAAATAACTGGATTTCTGGTTGAATTTTGGTAATATTGTAACTAGATTACAGTACCCAGTGTATACCAAACGTTGCTATTACGTAAGAAAATCACCGAAAATTACAAGTTGATTCCTGTTCACTTTTACACCAAAATAATATTTTAACGTGTAAAATCAGTTACTAACACGTGGTAAAAATACTTAGATAAAAATTAGCGCATAATACCAACAGTAACTACCACGTAAAAATATCACCACAATATCACAAGTAAGAAAATCACCGCAAATTCAAGTGGAATACTGGTTATTTGTATACCTTAGTGATAATTAAACGTTTAAAATCAGTCGTACACACGTCTTAAAAATACCTATTGGTTAGTTATACACCAGAAATACACGGTGGTTTTCTAACTGAAGTAATTTGTGGCGAGCGCATCGACGTTACGTTAATTATACGCAATTTACAACAATCTGACAACACTTGGTGTCCAACACCGAGGTGTTATGTAGGTAATATAACGGTGATGACACTCAATTTTGTTGCTTGGGCTGGCTTAGAGGAACGTAAAACCATTCAATTTTATACGCTTGTTTTGTGTTTTCATTATTAGGGTAATATAAGTAGATTATAATTATGCGATTATATTTTATTATTATAAATTATATTTCGAGGAATTTAATGTCTTGTTGTTGAATGTGGTAATACGTTGTGGTATGAGGGTAGAAAATACTCGAATGTTGTAGTATGAAGACGTAAATAACTATAGAACAGAAATATCACATCAATCTGCAATTGAATGCTACTTTCTAATGCCTGTACCACTTCACCCAAATGAAAAAAATTAATATACAAAATAATGTAAATGATTACTATGTTGGAAGCTTTCTACTGCGTATATACAGTAAAGTTCTATACTGTGTATATATAGTAAATTTCTATAACAACAATTAACCAGTGAAAAACGATAGCGGGCAATTTTAAAGGGTCGTCTATGTTGTTTCCCTTGGAGAACCAATACCCACCTATTATCGGAAACAGGATACCATAACTTTAACTGAGTATAAGTTTTGGGCAGAATTCAAAATATCTCATGGACGGTTGGTTACATTATATAGATTTGATGTGAAAACATATCGTAGATGGTTAGAGATTAGATACTGAATTTATGGAAATATTTTGGAGTCATTTAAACATCACGTGAATGTCTACCACTTTGATTATCCTATCTTTAACTTTCTTTTAATATATAACACCGCAATAAGGTTTGTATTCCTGGTGCACGTATTCAAAATATTTTACCGCATTTTAGATGTAGTAACGCCACGTGCCTATTCATCACATTGTTAAAGTACTCTGTTTACTTGCCCATTTGTTATCATTGAAAATTAAGCAGATAATACTGGATTATGAATTAGAGGTTCTGTTCTGTAGTTTTCTTATCAGGCAGTAGGTTTAGATCATATTATTTGAATTTGAAGCGCATTGTGCATGTCCTGCAATAAGTGCGTATGCTTATTCGATCAAGCGCTTCTCTCAATTGACTGTATACCCTGTTCGTAGGTGTTCTTGATTCAATATTTTCTAATCATAATTGATCAAAATCAAGAACATGATCACCAGTAAGCCTCAATGCATTAGCAAAAGACTTCTAATATCATGTCGACTATTATCATGCACGAGACGCTAAATTATTTGCAAATTTTTGTTTTTTGCAGTCGAACATTACGTTTTGCATTCTTAGGCTGAATTTACATTTATTATCTCAATATGAGTCTGCCCAATAAGTGAAAATATATGCATCTCTAAACTTGCGTGCATACCAACACTTCTGGCTAAATGTTATATGATCTATTTGGTTAATTGTGCGACCGCCATTGAATAACCAAGTTGAAATGTAGATTGTCTTATGATTACATGTTGTATCATCAACCATAAGATTGGGCAAGAAATGTCAACATCTCTATTAATGGTGATAGGCTCAAAAATACGAATGAAATATTCGATTCGCGATTCACCAATACTCTTAAATTCGGTCTGCACATAGATGACATTTCAAAGATTTTCAGATCACTACACAATACAAATAATAAAAACAAACAAGTAAACTGGATAAAAAGATAAAATTCCTTTCCTACAAACAACTCATTCGTCCTTTAATGACATATGCATTTGTGTTCCATCAAACGGAAAGAATTTGAATTATAAAACGTAAATTTCTTCGATTACTCACGGGTGCCAGAAGGCATAGGGGTGAATATAGATATATTAGGTAACCGAAGAATTTACCGTGATGCGGGTGCCGAAAGAATTGTTAGATTGTTAGTAAAACAGGCGTTGAGATTTTTAACCAAAATAAGATAGTCCGAAAATCCCATTCTCAAGCGATGTAACAGTAGACCCATTAGATTCGGCGAGCCGATAAACCATAGGATAAAACATCCAATGTACCTCTATCATGTGGATATTAGTGACAGACTATATAATAATGCTGTTTTTTTGACTATATATCAACGATTCCATCTGATGTACAACTTGTGTATAACGTCAAACAATACCATAAATACATTTACGAGGGCCTATAAATGCATCACAGTAACTATCAGCATCGATGTACATTTATGAGATGCTCTTTCTAATACTCACAATACTTTAGACATCGAAACTAGCGAATCTGTGCTGGTTTTGAATCCTGTCCATGTCTAACATTACTTAATTGGTCGACAATTCGGTCGTGGCGCCTATGACGTCGGTACTGTACTACATAGCTCTATCAAATTGTAAAAGAAATTCTCTATATGCACTGTTAGTGTCGGCAAGATACTTTTGTCATCTATAAATTGTTTATTATCACAAATGAATTTTTTGTATTTAACTGTAAATTATTTAAGGATTTTTGAAAATACCCAGAATCTTGAGTTTCAATCTTATTGATTCATCAATAAGATTGAAACTCAAGATTCTGGGTCAGGTCACTACGCTTTTGCTTCCAGCCATTCTTGCTCAGACCAAGAATTTTAAGTTTATATCTCTTAAATTCTAATGCCTGTTGGTTTACCCATGATTTTAATATTTCCAGTTATAAATAGTGTCCATTTACGTAAGTCGAATACCGTAATCGTATTGCTGTTCAAACCCAGGTCATTTGTGGCCATTTCACGTGTAATTAAAAAGTATCGGTAGTTTAAGTTACATATTCATGGCTACCTAGGTTGTTGGAATTAATGATATATCATATATAGGTGGCCAACAGTATCCTACCACTTACTATTTTAGCTGAGATTAATTTGATGGTGGAATGTTGATTTTTTACACAATTCACCCAAATTTTCTACGCTGTTATTGATACAACATAAATACGTTGATATCTATATGTCGTGTATGATAAGTGTTTGGAGAACATCTCATACTATAGAGAAATCGAGATTCATGTGTCATTCTATTGAATAATTGTAATGTGGAATATGATAACCATAATTAACTCAAATTACTCGAATGTATATTAATAATTTGGGCACTAGCATTTGATAAATTCCACGAATACTGTAAATGAGAAATTAACATTGTAGTGTCGCCCCATTAGTGAGTATATATACTCTAAGTACTAAGTTTTTTGTCTAAATACTAAATAACTTATTATAAATTTGTTGATTAAACTTTCATTTCAATACCTCTATCTTTCATATTAATTTTTATTAATTTATAGAAATTTAAATGTGACTATTTAATCAAAAAAAATATACCGATTTTAAATTGTTAATTAATTTGTTGACTCACGTAGCCCAAAATTAATTAATAATATCTTTTTAAACAAAATCAAAATGTAGAAGGATAGAGGATTAAATAGAAAGAATATCAACAGTTTTAAAAAAATATATTAAAAACCAAAAAAACTGCATTTTTATTTTGAAAGAAAAATGTGACCTTTATTTTGACAAAAAAAAAATTTAAATTAAATTTCTACAAATATTTAATTTATTAAAAGCAATTAAAATAATGTTATTTTAATTTGTAGTCATATTTTCATTATTCTACTCTATCCTTCTCCATATTGTAAGTGATTCAATTTTAATTAAATTGTGTTGTACACGAGTAAATACCGTAATTTGATTCAGGATATTAAAATAATTGTTCAATTGGATGGAAAGAAAGGACACGAAAAAGGACAATATTTTTTGAAAATCATTGATAACATAAAAATCATAAAAAAAAAAAACTTAAAATTAATGTTAGTAAAAATCTTTTGATCAAATAAAATTTATAATATGTTAATAAATGATATACTCGTATTTTATTTATAATAATTTGTTTTTGGTAGAAAAAAAAAAAATAATATTAATTAACGTAGTTATAAATAATTTTAATTCTTTAATTCATAACATTTTAATATATTATTAAAAAAAACCATCTCAAGTTGGATAAAATTCAGATAATACAATTCCGATCACGAAATTATTGTACATGTAAAATAAAGAATATTTATTAACTGCAAAAAAATTCACTTTAATTTTTAATAAATAGTCTTTCTATTTAAAACTATATATCAGCCTATATAAATGCAATGCTCAATTATTTGACGGTCGTCATGTTCTTTGATCCTCAAATCTGTAAGCCGCAAATATGTAACTCAACTAGTTTTATTTTACTTCCATGTGCCACAAAAAAAATGAGAATACTAGGGATGAGCCTAAATTATTCTTTATACATTCAAGCGTGTATTATCGAATCTACTTTAAATTCTTTTTATGTTTTAGGTCGCAAACACATTTTGATATGTACACCTAACGTTTCTGCTTGATTGCTACTACATAATTTGAAGAAGAAATAATTTGTTTTTTTGTATGATATATGCTCGTCCCGTACTACCCAGTCGCAAAATAATATGTCCTTTAATCTTCAACTCACAATACAATAATAAAATTTGAAAACTATAGAAATGCGGCACCACTTATTCTGCTTTCTGGATAACAATACATTCTTGTACGCCTGATAATAAATTTCATCGTAGCTCATCATATTACTTTCTGATTTTTCACGGTAATATATTATGTTTCTGTCTTATATTGTCGGTTACAATAACTACGGCAGTAGTTACATAGTCTCAAGCTAAAAAAAACAAAGATGAAAACTATTATGTCTGTCTATATTTAAAAATCAATCATTCACGTCTTCCTTTTTATCAGTCATCGGAAATGCATATGCTGAATTATTGCCCATACTTTATAATTTTTTAATACATTGAGTTAAACGTTTTTTCACCGAAAATTCACAAACTATAATTATTAATTAAATTAAAATTAACTTATTATATTTATATAAGTAAATTTGTGTTTTTCGTTTTTCGTCAACTGAGAAGAACCAATAAAATTAAATTAGTAATTGAACAGAGGTATCAACGGGGATGAATCACAACAAATATATAATAATTAATAATAAATGTAAAACTATAATTCTATAATTCTGGTGTTGATAATTTTACCAATAAACAGTAATAAAGTAAACTTACTCCAATGTCTATTCACCTAATCCACAAATTTTATGTTTTGAATCATGAATTCGCCGAAGAGCGAAGCGAAATTAAAAATAATTTTTTCGTTGGTCTAGAACGCGACATAAATAAAAGTAATTGTTAACTCGCTTTTAAATGTATTTTTTTTATAATACGTAGATCATTGCAATTTATATTCTGTTGGCTTGTCTATCTCTTATGTGCACTGTTATCAAGACTGGTATACAAAAGAAAAGAAATAATCACAGATTTTACAAATCATACAGAGATGCAAGTTTGCCCAGAAATTGAATATTGTAAGTGAAGAACATATGTGCACAAATTGGTATTAAAACTGAAAAGAAAAAGTATAAAGAAATCAGTATTAGGTGGGCGAACACGAGACACTCTAGAGAACAGGAGAATATTTGATAAAATTTTGTCATATCAAGAACACATTCGTATCTTATAATGTAACGAACTCTTGGATATATTGAATGAAATAGCCAAAATATTAGGTGAGAAAATGCCGAGGCATTCTAGAGAATAAGGATGAGAAAATTTGGTAAAATGATACCATAAAAAGAATACATTCGTTACTTATGATTTCGCGAACTCATTGAATTTTTTAATGAAATAAAAGATTCGAAGAATTTGCTATATGTAGACAATTGTAAAATAGCAAGTTAATTTAGTAAC
>JANSTX010002230.1:0-40980 GCA_027564355.1 Penthetria funebris
ATTATATATTATTTAAGTATATAATATTTTAAAATATAATCAAGTGCTAAAAAAATACATTCATCTATTCAACAAAAAATCTAATGATATCTTCGTATATGTTTTTTTTTTTTAAATATTGTAATATTTCTTCAAGATGCCGTAATATTGAATTATTAATTATATACGTACATATCGATAATTTTAAAATAAATTAAGACCACTTTGATAATGTTTTGCCAAAATTTGGGTAAATTCCTTATAAAATTTTAGGCCTTTGTCGAATCACACTATACCATATGATGGTACTATACGATTCCAATTTCTTAAATGCATATGTTACCATTAAGTAACATTAAAAAGTTATTAAAAATCAAATTGTTAAAATATTCTATATACCAATTGGAGGCATTTTCAAGAGTGAAATTGACAAAGGTTGGTAATATGTTACCAGAACAAGAACTCATTCGTATAAGCAATGAATTAAGTAGATTGCTAAATACAAAATGTATGAAATTGATTTAATAAATATAAATAACGTACGCAAGTAATTATAATTTAAATTATTGACACTTATTGAAAGAGTGTGTCGTAACTAATGTATACTATTCTATCAGATAATTTTCTTTTGACTATTTAAATTATACTAAAATACTATTATAGATAGAGCATATAGATGATCATAGATCATCTACAGACGACTAGTTTATGCAAATTTTAATATTCAATTTAAATTTAAATTTATATATTTTAATTGATAATTTTAAGTTTCAAAAAAAATACCAATATTTACAATCGATATTTATTCAAAGTGTATATTGCATCAACGAAAAAATTATTTACAAAATACAGTAAGAATACACAGATTTTTTTTTTTTCAGTTAAGTCTTTTTTAAAAAAATATATATTTTTAACCTATTTTGGTATTATAGTTTTAACCTTCAAAATAATAAGCTTAATTTATTTATTTAAATTTATTAAAAAAAAAAAAAAAACACATATACAAATAAATAAGAAAAAACATAATTGTCGATTTTTAATTAATTATTTACATACATATTTCTGTTTAATATTTAAACATATTCTGATGAAAAACTAAACGTTTTTTTTTTTTTGCAAAAGAAATGTTTGTATTTTTATAAAATCTTTCAATATTTTTGTGTTCTTTTTCTTATGTTTTTAATCGTTTTCAAGTTTAAATTGTTAATAATTTATCAAATCTTTGAAAAAAAAATAATATATAAATACACTGAAATTGACAGTTTTTCTTGGGATTAAACTATTCATTAATTTTACCAAAAATATTATTCAATATTAAATATTACATAATGCATTTTTTTTATTTATAACTTTAATGTTTTTAATTTTTTTTTTTTTTTAAACAAACAAATAACACCATTGTACAAATTATATGGTTAATCATATTGGTGTGCAATTAAATAAATCGTATGTGAATTTAAAATATATATTTTATTATTTTTTCACGATTATTTAAATATTTTAGAAAATGTATGAAAATTATAGAGATTGTTAAATTATAAAAGATTGTAATTACATTGTGTTATGCATATTTTTGTACGTGTACCTTCAATAAACCATAAGTATATACATAAAATTATTAAAAAAAATGAAAAATACATTACAATTTTTCTTTTTAGAAAGTTTATCTAATATTTTTAATCTTAATTAAAATATAGTACATACCCATATGAATATAAATAAATATCTATTGTTTATAATAATTTAAAAACTACAGACATTGGATAAGATAAAAAAAAACAAATAACAACAATCATGATCAATTACACTATTTTCTTTATAATTCTCACCGTTCATGAATTATATACAGTAAAGAAAACTTATGTTTTGAAATGTTTTATAGTAAATCTTACTTAAAAGATGGAAACCTTCATGCTCTATGATAATGATATCTTATATATTTATAAAAAAAAAAATGACTAACGAAGAGAAATGTTAAGGTATTTAAGATATAACATAACCTAAATTTAAGTCCATAATATTGTAGTTTTATAATGTATCTTCCTATAAGGGCCGTCAATCGAAATTTTATGAATTAAAAATGTTGAAATTTATTCAATTATGAATCTTTTTATTTAATATTATAAGACTATATGGACTGTATGCATGAAAAACTTCTAGCAGATGCTTTTTAACACATAGCATCTACTTCAAATCAGTAAATTTCTCTATAGCATCTACGATATTCCTATATTTAAGATAGAAAATTATAAAGAAAGTAACAATTTAGATGAAAATATATTATATCGTTTTGAAATGCTATAATGTTCAGTGGTTAGCTAGATTATTTTATTAGTGAAAGTTGTGAAACTCGAGGTGGTACATTAAAATCAATGGATAAGATTCAAATACTTTTCAGATATAATAAATATATAAATGAATCCACGATTCCAAAACGTGATGTTGGTAAAGATATAGGTGTAATTGACATTACAGTTTCGCGTATTGTCCAAGAAATTGTATGTTTTATATGGAATGACCGTTTACACATTTTATAAATGATTTGGAAGTAGATGTTAGTTGCATATGCTTATTTTTTTTTTTTTTTTTTTTGCATATGGCTTAATGTTGAACAGATTTCATGAAAAACATATGTAATTGTTCGATGTGCTTACCGCAGATGATGACATAATCCGCACCATTCATTGAAGGCATTGTATGCTGTACGAATATGATTCGTTACCACTCATGCCAAAATCAACAAAAATTATCATCTAAACCTTTACGCATCGGGCATAAGAAGGCATTACGATGTTAATTTGCCGTAT
The DNA here is from genome assembly GCA_027564355.1 of Penthetria funebris. Taxonomy (NCBI): domain Eukaryota; kingdom Metazoa; phylum Arthropoda; class Insecta; order Diptera; family Pleciidae; genus Penthetria; species Penthetria funebris. The sequence continues at coordinate 2,787 of JANSTX010002230.1, forward strand.
TAAGTATAGTAATACAGATCAACAAGGATATATACATTATGATCATATAAATTAATATGCATTGCCATTAACTTATCTCTACTATACTCGTATATATATTTAATTATGCTAATTAATATCTAACATATTTATTAACTATTTAAATACATTCTGATATAATTTAATTCACACCTATATAATTTCTTGTCTTGTACAAAAATTAATAATTTCAATAATCATTGATCACTTATTGTTTGTCAATCACTATCTATACACACTAAAAACTTGAATGTTTCAATTTGTTGTGTTTTTTTACTTATTGATAATTCGAATTCGAACATCTTTATTTTTAAGTATTAAATAAATGAGCTTTCAGTATATTAATTAATATTCATTTGATTTCAAATAATTGTTTATTTTATTTTATTATAATTTTTCCAATTGAAATGATTGATTGATTGATTGATTTATAAATTAAATTATCAATTATTCAAGCAAATAATAATAATGTATATATGCATGATAAATATATGAATAATTATTTTGACTGTGTTTGTCTTTTAATCAATCTTCAAGTTAATGCACGTTAGAAATAAAAATAGTTTTAGAAAAGAATAAAAAAAATTGATATTGTACGAATATATATATATATATATATATTCGTACAACATCAGCATCTCTTTCACTATAAAAACATGTGCATATACAGGCCGATAAAAATTCCAAGTCTTCCCAAAAGAATTTCACAATTTCTAAAAAATACGAATTTTGCAATTACTTGCCCAAAGTTATTATGCCACCCAAACCCTAAAATGGGAATCACTCGAAATTATCTGGTCGTTAAGTCTTGTTCTCTAATACATAGAATAATTTATCTATACATTAATCAAATCAATACATTATTTTAAAAAAAATTGCATTTTTAAAAGAAGTAATATTTAAATAATATTATATATGATGGACTACTTAAGATTATGTTGTTTTTTCCCCAGTTAAATGAAATTTAATTATAATTTAATAAATTGTTTGCTATATGCGAAAAATGTACTTGACCGCAATAAATAATATTAAACAATAAAATAAATTAAGAACCGAAGAGAATATTTCTATGCATTCTCGTTAGTTGATCTCCATTCAATTTTATGATTATGTGCTAATAATCATAAATAATAGCGTAGTTCATCACTTTTTATTTAGAAAGATACTTCAATTATATTAATTTATCCATAAGACTTCACCTGAGTCAATTTTTTATCACAATATAATATCGGGTGAAAATACAAAAAAATGTGAAAGTTATAATTGTTTTTTTTTTTAGAATCTAAACAATTGCACGTAGTTTCTACATTGCATACAATCTAACTAACAATTACTTTATCAACAAACACTTTTATATATGATTGATGATGCATTGATGCGATTGGTGAGTCATAATACAATTTAGTTTGTTGATTTCATAAAATTATAAATATATGAAAATTATGAAATTTGAATAGTCATTATAGATCAAGGAATTTAAGACAGACATAATTGCAGAAAAAAAAAACAAAAAAGTTTAGAATGATTCATATTTTATAAAAGACAAAACCAGAAAAAATATTGCGGAAATAAATTAATAAAATATTTAAAATGACATTCATTCCTGTCAATGAAGATATACGGATACAAATTGATAACCATAGTGGTTTTTAGAAGTTATTTATGTGAATATAAACTCACATATATTTCAAAGATATTTCAAGTATATAACCGCAAGCAAAACACATGAGCGAAGTAATGACAATGAAAACCACTTCTCTGTATATCACCATTGATTTGAGTTACATAATATTTTTTTAAAATAATTATCGTATTATTTACAATAGTTCAAATTTACATGATTATATCCAGATTGGATTACATGTAAGGACTCATGAACTTACAAATTCACAACGGCAGCGTCCTTACAGATCACAATTAGGTTGAATATATACAGTGAAAAATTCCAACCCCGTTCATCATATTGCAATATTTAGATGAATATCCATTCGATAAATTAAAAAAAAAATATATACTGTAGGTTCAGATAGGATAATAGTTTATGCATTTTTTTAATATAAAATAATTAACATTTAATAATAATAATAATATTTAGTTTTGTAATATAACACATTACTTTATTTGATTTTTTTTTTTTAATTAGGCGTCACAAAGTTTACTATAAGTGTAGAAGTTGTTACTAATCAATCACATTTTAATTGTATTTGTATTACATTTATTTAAAATTGAATTTGTATTACTCAATATTAAAATCACCAAAGGAAACAATGACATGAGTTACTGATCACAAACTGACAGACCGCAATTAGATCAAATAAGATCTTTCTGTTTTGAACATCAACTTAAAAATCAAACGTTTTGGGAACAGATTAATGTAATAGTCAATTTCCATGAATGGTTAAAAAATAACCTGAAGCAAAAAGTTTCAATTATTTCTGTTTGATGAATGAATATATGTTGTTATAAAATATAAAATATTTCGAAATATGAAATATATATTTTATTTACACAATATTAAATTATATATATGATATATACTAAAATCTATATTTACAACATATATAGTAAATAAGTTTGTTTCAAAATAAAAAAAATGTATAAATGCACTCAAATGCATTTAAGTATTCTGTGTATAATACATCAATTTTTATTACATATGACTTTTTAATAAACTAATGATTTCCATTCAAATATATGACTATTATTCTGAAAATATTTACACGATTGTTCGTGATTTTAAATAATTTTCGTCACTTATATAATATTGAAAGAAAAGTTTTTAATTTCAACATAAAACTGAATAGTTTGAAAGACAAAAATTTTAAACCCATAAAAACACTTATTTATCTTATTGCTTTTCATGAAAATATGTCTCTGATCTCCGAATATAAATTTTAGTTTTGATTAAAAACAAAAAACAAAATTATATTATAATATTAATTTATTTTTAAAATTTTCTTTAAATTTTTAGTTACCACCACGATTAATTAAATTAACGCTGATTTTATGCATTCTAGTTGCAGTTTTAACACTTACAAATAGTGCTGAAGGTATTTTTTCTATTTTATTTTTTTTTTTCATACCCTCTTAACATGTACGACAATACATTATTTTCAATTGAAAATATAATAAATTTTAAATGTATAATATTAAATGTATTATATTAATAAAAAAAAATTCGTAGTAACCAAAAGAAGAATACGGCGACCTGCTACTGCTAGTTCATTAAAAACTAGAGCAGCAACAAGAACAAATCCAGTTACATTAGCAAAACGATCAAAAAATCCATTAACGACAAAAAATGTTTCAAGTGCTCAAGATCGATCCGATCAAGTACCGGCTGCATCAGTAAATCGTTTTAGATTACGTTCAAAACATCGAGGTGTTGTAACTGCAGCAGCGTCAACAGCAATTGTAGCCGGTGGTGGTGCGACAGCATTGGCAATAAATCGAAAAGAAAATAAAAAGGAAAAAGATGGATACAAGGTATGTGTGTTGTATTCATAAATATTTGTACAAGGTGGCTTAAGCTTGTTGATGTGTTTTCTCTGAAATTTTATGGTGGTAGGTAGATCCGTAATTCAAAATTTATTGATGAAAAACTTTAATAGTGTCCGAATACATTTTTAGTCACAAAACAGATGATTCTCGCATTAACGATCTAAACTGAATTCAATATGTACTATTTTTTTTTAATATAATTTATTCTTCAATATGGCATTGTAAGATATAATGTTTAATATAACTTTATACCAATCGGTCAACTTGACACTAAATCAAATGATACTATCTCTAGATATTAATGGTATAGTAATTTCATTTTTACAAAATTAATCCTAGAACCATTGAGTATGGTAAATAAATTTACTATTTTCATAAATGTAAATTACAAATTACTAAAATTCGAGCATTATTTTTATTGATTTTCAAAATGACAACAATACTTTTGAATTTATTCTTTGAGTATGCACATATTAATTTAAATTTTTTATTATTTAGATTGTTTGTTACTACACAAATTGGTCTCAATATCGTACAAAAATTGGTAAATTCTTACCTGAAGATATACCAGCCGATTTATGTACACATATTATATATGCTTTTGGTTGGTTGAAAAAGGGAAAATTAAGCTCCTTTGAAAGTAATGATGAAACAAAAGATGGTGTTGCCGGAGGTTATGCAAAAATTATTGGTTTAAAAAAGACAAATCCAAATTTAAAGGTACTATTAGCTATGGGTGGTTGGTCATTTGGTACTCAAAAATTTAAGGAAATGGCCAGCACAAGATACACACGACAAACATTCATTTATTCAACAATACCATTTTTGAGGAAAAGAGGTTTCGATGGTTTAGATTTAGATTGGGAATATCCAAAAGGATCTGATGACAAAAAGAATTTCGTATCGCTTTTAAAAGGTTTGAATATTATAAAAAAAAAAAAAAACTTAAAATTAATCAAATTCGTTTAATACTTTTTTTTTTGTATTCGTCTAGAATTGAAAGAAGCATTTGACGCTGAATCACAAGAAGTTCGTAAACCAAGATTATTATTAACAGCTGCTGTACCAGTTGGTCCAGATAATATTAGAGGCGGTTACGATGTACCGGCTGTTGCAAGTTATTTAGATTTTATAAATGTTATGGCATACGATTTCCATGGTAAATGGGAAAAAGAAACTGGACACAATGCACCATTATATTCACCATCAACAGATTCGGAATGGCGAAAACAATTATCAGTTGATAATGCAGCAAAAATTTGGGTTAAATTGGGTGCACCAAAAGAAAAATTAGTTATTGGTATGCCAACATATGGACGTTCATTTACAATGTCAAATTTAGCAAAACATGGTCCAAATTCACCAGCCACCGAAGGCGGTAAACAAGGTGAATATACAAAAGAAGGCGGATTTCTTGCTTATTATGAAATTTGCGAAATGTTATTGAATGGCGCTGTTTATGTGTGGGATGATGAAATGAAAGTACCATATTTGGTAAATGGTAATCAATGGGTTGGTTTTGATGATGAACGTGCAATTAGAAATAAAATGACATGGATAAAAGATAATGGTTATGGTGGGGCTATGGTTTGGACAATTGATATGGACGATTTTTCTGGTACTGTTTGTGGGGGAAATGTTAAATATCCATTAATTGCTGCAATGAGGTATAAAATTTATGATTAATTTATATTTTTTATTATAAAAATGAAATGTAAATTTTATAGAGAGGAATTACGTGGTGTGTCTCGAGGAAAAGATGCTAAAGATGTAGATTGGGCAACTGTTGCAGCATCATTTGATGATTTTGAATCGGTATGTTTTTAATAATTTGCAAATTAATGATTTTATATAATTTTTATCAATATTGCAAGCAGTCATATTACATATAACAATATTAAACTATTATATATAGGTTGAAGAAGAAAAACCAGAACCAATTAAAATAGATGTTGAAGAATTACTTCAAAAAGTTCGTAAAACAAATAAGAAAATTAAAATAAAATCAGGATTATCTACAATTAACAAAAATAGTATGTATTTTACGTTTACATAAATAATAATAGAATGAAGGTGCCTTTTAGCTCTCGTTTTAGCCTAACTATTGTCATACATTTACTAGTACATAATAGACAATTTTACACATATGAACGACATATGCATCTTATTAACATTCCCATTGAACAATCTAAAGTTGATGCAGATATATATGCTGCGGATGTTATTCGAATTTCAAACAACAGTGAAAAAAAAACCAAAAGGATCTATAGATCATATTGGCATATTTTTTAACTGTTTTTATTGAAATTTGAACAACATCCATTTTTATCTGCATTTTTCGTCGTTCATATTTGTAACCTGATAATGTTGTGAAGTTAGGTGACAACACATCATTAAAATGATATATTAATGTTATTTTGCTTTACATTTTTATAGGTCGTCCGGCACAAATATTTTGCTATTTGACTAGTTTTTCGGCTAAGCGACCAGGTGCTGGTAAATTTGTACCAGAAAATATTGATGCAAAACTTTGTACACATTTAGTTTATGCCTTCGCTACATTAAAAGATTATAAACTAACAGAAGCAAATGACGACGATCCCGAAAATTATGATAAATTAATTGAATTAAGAGAAGCAAATCCAGATTTGCAGGTAAACAGAAAATAATAAAAAAATTCACAGTCGATAATACACGTAGTATGTCTTATTTAGACTTTTTATATCTATGCATGCTAACATATCGCAATACTTGTGTAGTAAAGTAGAATATTTAGAATATTTATTTGATTCTGCAAATACAGTTCATATGCTTAAATGAGGTGAGTTGAAACAACAGATCCTCGGACATTGTCGTTATCGACTGCAATAAATATATATATAAGACAGTTTTTTAATAACAAGCCTTTCTTTTTATTTCCCCACACCCTAAAATAAATTTGTAAAATTGTAAATTCATGTTACAAAATAAAGAATTAAAAAGTCAGTAATTGTCGCCAATTTACATCGAAATAATTATTAATAATGTATTTTGAGAAGAAGATGAATGTATATGTTCTTCATTGATATGCAACATGTCCATTATTGATGTAAAATCAATTTCCAAAATATATAATCAGCGTTCAAAATATTCGATACTCTTAAATTAAGTAAAATAATTTTAATTTATATAAACAGGTACTATTGGCTATTGGTGGTTGGCAATTCGGATCAACACCATTTAAAGAATTGACATCAAATGTATTCCGAATGAATCAATTTGTTTATGAAGCTATTGAATTTTTAAGAGAATATAAATTTAATGGTTTAGATGTAAATTGGGAATATCCAAGAGGTGCTGATGACAGAACTGCTTATGTTGATTTATTAAAAGTAATATAAGTTTTTTTTTTTCTACAAAAATTATAAATCATACATTTATTTATTTTTTAATTTTTTTATTTTTAATATAGGAATTACGTGTTGCATTTGAAGGTGAAGCAAAGTCATCAAATTTACCAAGATTACTGTTAACAGCAGCTGTACCCGCTTCATTTGAGGCTATAGCAGCCGGTTATGATGTACCAGAAATTTCAAAATATTTAGATTTCATAAATGTTATGACATATGATTTTCATGGTCAATGGGAACGTCAAGTTGGACATAATTCACCACTGTATCCATTAGATTCAGCCAGTGGTTATCAAAAGAAACTAACAGTTGATTTTAGTGCAAAAGAGTGGTTAAAACAAGGTGCACCAGCAGAAAAATTATTAATTGGAATGCCAACATATGGACGAACATTTAACTTAGTTAATATAACACAATTTGATATTGGTGCACCTGCATCAGGTGGTGGTTTACCTGGAAAATTTACAAATGAAGCCGGATTTTTAAGTTATTACGAAATTTGTTCTTTCCTTTCTATGCCAAATACAACATTAGTATGGGACTCAGAACAACAGGTTCCATTTGCATATCGAAAAGAACAATGGGTTGGTTTTGATGATGAACGATCACTTAAAACAAAGGTAAATAAAATGGAATTAATTAAAAAATATATTTCTTGTATATTAAATGTATGTACTTTTCTAATTTCTTCTTTTCTAATTCTAATAGATGGAATGGTTAAAAGAACAAGGATTTGGTGGCATTATGGTATGGTCAATTGATATGGATGATTTCTCAGGACGTTGTGGTGGTGGAAAATATCCATTATTAAAATCACTTAAAAAGGAATTAGAAGATTATAAAGTATTGCTTGAATATGATGGACCATATGAGTCTAATGGGCCACGTGGAGCTTATACAACAAAAAATCGTATGTATAATTGAATTATTTTATATACATGAGTTTATATATGTTTCTGTTTACTATACAATTTATATTGAAAAAATTAAATTCAAATATTATAATTATATTATATAATATGCTTTTTGCCACCAACCGGAATATTTTGCCAAAATCCAGTATCAACAAGTCATTCCGCGAACTCATTTCGACTAAATAGAAAGGCCTACTTTTTAATCAATACTTTTAAATAATTCAAAATTGATCTCAACTGACGTGAAAAAAACAACGATAAAATAATATATGCCAACGTCTTGAATTTTAATCCATTTATAGCGTATAGCGTCAGTCAACAACCGGAATCTAAGATCTTTGATTTGTCATTGTAATAAATAATAAATTGATTGATTTTGTAACAAATTTATTTTCATATATGTTAAATTTAAATTTTTGTTTTTTTTTCCTTTTTTTTTAGCAAACGAAGTAACATGTGAAGAAGAAGATGGTCATATAAGTTATCATCCTGACAAAGTTGATTGTACACATTATTATATGTGTGAAGGTGAACGTAAACATCATATGCCATGTCCTGTTAATTTAGTTTTTAATCCAAATGAGAATGTTTGCGATTGGCCAGAAAATGTTGAAAGTTGTCAACAATTTACGCCAGCACCACCAACAAAGTAAAAGTTGTTTTATTTAAAAAAAAAAATAGATTTTAAAATAGATATAATACAACAAAAAGTATATAATATATAAAATATAAAAAATAAATAATGGATCTTGTTATGGGAGAGACATTGTTTTTGATATATGATTTTCAGTGTTAAAATGAAAACTAATAAATTGAAGTGTAAAAAAAAAAAAAATTAATTAATACTTCCAAATGTTAAAAAAAATGTATTATATTAAGACTCAAGAGTTTGTAATGTTATTAGAAATATTTATGTCTTAATAAATTTCTATACTAAAACTATATTTGACTAATCGCAAATTAGTATTATCAATTGTTGTTAATTTTTGTAGAAAAAAATTCCCTCCTCTTAATCATAACCAATCCAATTTTTGATGTATTATTTACTCTTTGATGTATTATATTTATTTAAATTAATTTTAGTTTTTAGAAAATAAATTTACTATCTATCACTCTACTTAAAACTTCCATTTTCAATACTCATTAAGTTGTAAATATTTAATTATTAAGAAAATGCACATCGTCTCGTCTTTTTTCTATATTATTTTATAAAATGTTAAAATCGTTTTATTGGACAAATTTGTTATATTTTAAATAATAGCAATATATGGTTACTCTAAAGTCGTAAAGTGTTTTAAATATTATAAAGCATTCTCATTATACATCTCATATTTAAAGAGGAACTATGTTAAAAATTATCATATGTCTATCATATTTTCTTTATAAAAAAAAAATCTTTGACCACACATTATCTTATCATGTCCTGTTTTATAAAATACTTTTAATTATTCAAATCAGATCATTAAATTATTGAACTACGTATTAAATAATATAAATATTTTAAATAATAAATAAGTAAAAATATATGCATATTTAAAATTAATTATGTAATCATTTTTATATAGTGCTTTTTTTTATTATTACGAAATAATTAATAAAGTTTTTTTTTTATTGTTTTTTGTTTTATATTAATACATTAATGCAAAAAAATTAATATGATAAGAAATAGAAAATAGATCATTACTTAATGAAAATATCAACCATATATTTGTAATATGTACATCTCTAAATCTAATTAAGAATTTTCATATTTAATTAAATAATGTGTGTATATAATCTGTGATAACTTTTAAGCAAAATACTATATACTGGTATATATATAATATTGCAAAAGAAAAGAATAAAATGATTTATAATTATAATAACCACGTAGTCTCTCTTATTAATTTATGAAAAACATACTGGAATTTTTTAAAATTTAGATAAAAACAACTTTATGCACTCATTAAATTCCCTAAATGCATTAAGGTTGAATACATCGAATTAAAAAAAAAAATAATTAAATCAGATTACCTCTCAGTCAGTTTTTAACAAATTCAGAAATTAATCATTTCAACATTTTATGATTGGAAATTTACATTTTACATAAAATTGCTTAACGACACAATTATATGACGACGAGACTTGGAAAGTGACGAATCTCATCCCCATTGAGGTGTACTGTTGACAATATCGGAAAACATGTGTTCGACTATATTAATAAAGAAGCGGATAACGGTCATTAAAAATGCTTGTGCCAATTAAAATTCATAATCAATAAAGATTCTTTATTAATACTGTAATGCTTCCGAGTGAAAGTCGATAAATGATGATTATATAACATCAGAACGAATGTTTTAAACCAATTTCAAAATCACACCTTTACATTTAATTTAGTTAAAAAAAATATTTACATATTTAACTGGTAATATATATAGTATTCAAAATAACAAAAAATAAAATAAATAATAGACAAAACGATAAATAAAAAGAGACTGAACCTATACTTGAAATTAAAACAAAAAAAAAAAAAAAACTGCTTAACTACTCGTATATGTTTTTGCAATAAATTTTCCAAAAAATTTTCTAAACCATCAATACCAGAAATATTATAATTTGTGTACCTATACACGAGTATTTCGGAAATTTTCTTTTGTAAATATTTCATTTTATATATGAGTTTTAACCATTAATTTTTTGTATAAATGATATAAATAATAAATATTTTTATTCTTAGTTTTATATGAATTTGTATTAATAAGTGTATAATAAAAGTATTAAATAAATAAAAAAACGATTTTAATATTTCAATTATATGTTAGTAAATATTCCAATATGAGGAAATTATAATTGGATAGATCGAACACATTCTCAGTTACTTGGTGGTACAGTACAAGATATGTACTGGTTTTTAAAAAAGAAGCTGTGATAAATCTATGACGTAAAGAGGATTCACTGGGCTACAGATTATGGACAATTGTCGTGTTGTTTTTTTTGGTGTTCGAAACCTTTAGAGTACACTTTCAGAAAATCATCTTTAATAATACATTCGTACAGTAGATTATATCCGGAATGTAGTACAAAATATCTGTTAACAATTAACACATCATTATAACCACGGTTAGTTATTTTTTCTCAATTGTACACCGATCTTATGTAACATGAAATAAATTTGCAAACTGCATCATTGGATGATACATTAAATTCAAGGGTATACTTTAAAAATATATTTCATTTGTTACTCGATGATACAACCCATAGATTGATTTTGAAGTAAAAGTGGCAGTGATGATGATTACCTTGATATTTCAATATTTTCACAAATAGATTATTTGACATTCGGTCAGAATGTTTCGATATTAATTGTAATAAGTTAAAATGTTGAATACTTTATATTTGTTTAACATAACAGATCAAGAGTAGTAACCATTATCTTGTTATGTTTAACTACTTTTATTCTGGTGGGTCACACATAATGTAATAAAAACTATAAAACATGAACTACTTACTTTTAGATTATGGACAATGAAATAATTTTTAAAATGTTAAAGGTATTTTAATGCTACCAATTTATAGTTATTATCGAATAAAATAATGTTTAATTAAATTAGAATAGATAATTAATTAATAAAGTTAAATAAAATAATGCAATGTTTACTATATTTACTGAATTAGAAATGTCATCCCATCATCATGAAAATTCTTTAATAAAAATACATATTTATGAAATCGTTTATTTCAAAACTTATGCTGACGATTCCTTATTTATAATGTAATTGAATTAATCAGGGAACTTAGTAGAAGCATAATTATAAAAAGGAAAATTTTGTGTTATTGTAATTTTTTTTCTTTTGACATTAGTTCTCCGCTTTTAGAAAAGAGATGACGCGTTAATCGATGAGGAAAAAATGAATTTTTACGTTGAAAAAAAAAAAAAAAAAACAAATTAAAATAGAAAAAAGAAAAAACAAAGCATTAAAACTCCTATTTTACTTAATTTGATATCATGAAAATTAAACAAATGTAATCTTGCACATTAGTAATAAGTAATAACAATTATTTGATAAAATAAAATAATAATGAAATGGAATTGACTTACCCCAAACAAAAAATGTACATCCTAATTTCATTTTCTTTCCAAATTATGTAAACTTCATATTTTTCATTATAAAAACTATACACTTTTGTCACTAATTTAATTTAACACAAAAATTAGTGTATGAAAATTTTAGAAAACTACTTTAAACAACACAATTTTAATAAAAATGTTCACCAAATTTTAAATGTAACCACTTCATACATACTTCTATATGAAAATGAATATTTTGCTTTGCGTTCGTACCAATTTCATGCAAAAAATGCGCCAATTTCAACCAATCAGAATTAAGCTTATAAGAAACTTAGTCAATAGAGCATTTTTTTTAAAATTCCATGTTTTATTAAATTGTCGATGTTTTTGTATTTACACAAAGTTTTTTTTTTTTTTTTTTTGTTAATACGAGAAATTTTTTTTATTTGAAAGGTTAAGTTCTCAGCGCGTTTAAGTAACAATGTCTACTATTATAAAATAATTAGCAGGCACAAACAAATCACGAAGTATACATAGAAATCAAAATGGGATGATTAAAATTAATGGCATATATAGTAGGTGAAATATAAATTACATGTTAGGTGGAGGTGGCATATTAAACTGAATTTAAATAATAAGCGCTAGATTGTGGTTGGACATGTATTTTTAAACTAACAACCATTTCGACAATGTTTCAATAATATATATTTTTTATTTACTGGAGACCCCAAGTTAAAATAAATTCATTTATGTAGCAAAATGTGTTGATTGCCCAGCAAATATGCAAAAGCAAAGTCTAATTAACTGGAAACACAATATCTAATCGTTAAACAAAGATTTTAAATTAGTGTAAAATACGTAAAATATGTTGAACTTTAATGTTACTTATTGAACAAAAGACATTTAGAGACGACAAACATATATTTTATAGTCAACTATAATATGGAAATATTGATAACAAACAGAGACTGCTTTCACAAAATTTTATATTACAAAGTATAATACATTTGAACATTATTTAGTCAATGGATTTGTCCAATATGTGTCGTATGTAATGATAGAAAGTGAAACGGTTAAATAAAGTGGCCACAGGACATTGATTAAACCACTTTATTGTCACATATTTATCTTCTGACTAGAATTACAATCTGGTTATAGTTATCGACAATGTATTAATATATGTTATTAAATGTGCAATGAGTATATCATGGAATAGATAATACTACATTGATAATAAAAAAAAAAAAAACAATGCACAAAACGAATAACATACATAGTCTTTTAGATAAATTCAATTAATTAATAAAATATAAACAACAAAAAAAAAAAAATGTCGAAAGAGGGCTAGAATATAGGTTTACACAAAGAAATGGTACATCGTGATTTCATTTCTTTCCAAATTATATAATCTTCATATTTTGACTTGTAAAAACTATACACTTTTGTAACTAAACTATGTTAACACAAAAATTAGAGTATGAAAATTTTAGAAAACTACTTTAAACAACATAATTTTAATAAAAATGTAACACAACTTTGTACAAAATCCAAATGAAAATTTCATTTCTTTCCAAATTATATAATCTTCATATTTTGATTTGTAAAAAGTATACACTTTTGTCACTAATTTACTTTAGCACAAAAATTAGTGTATGAAAATTTTAAAAAACTACTTTAAACAACATAATTTTAATAAAAATTTTGACCAAACACCACTTTATACAAAATCTAAATGAAAATGAAAATTTTGTTTTGCATTCACACCAATTTCATGCAATGACGCGCCAATTTTAACCAATCAAAATTTAGCTTATAAGAAACTTAGTACAGTCAATACAACAGTTTTTTGTTTTAACTACATGTTATTGTAAATTTTGCATTTAAACAAAAATAAAACTTTTGCTAATACGAGTAATTTTTATATCTGAAAGGGTAATTTCTCAACGTTCAAGTAAAAATGTTTACTAATCAAAGCACGAAGTATACATAGAACACAAAATGAAAAATTAATGGCATATATAGTAGGTGGAATATAATCTATATGTTAGGTAGAGGTGGCATATTAAACTGGACATTATCGAGTGGTGTCAAAGAATTTGTCCAATATGTGAGGTATGTCGATTGAATTTTGAAATTTTAGCAAAATTTAATCATTTTCACTATTGTAAATTAACTAGCACAGAAACACAAGTGCAGTATAGCACTCTGCTAGTCCAATAAAAAAAAATATATCTTAAATCTTACATTTCTTTATTATTAATAACCACAAAAAACTTTATATAAAAAACACTGAATAAAATTAAAATTTAATTTAAAATTTATGCAAAAAATAAAGATAAAATAAAGCGGCTATTGCAAAAACCGCGCAAAAATGAAAATTTACTGTTACAAAAAAAAAAAAAAAAAAAAAACCTATTTTAAGATAGATTCAATTTAATTCCAATAACAATTAACAATTAGAAAATAATTATTTATTCACGTAAAGCACACATTAAAACTAATTTTCCACTATTTTTATATAATGAAATATGATGAAAAACCAGAACAGTATAGTTTGTTGGAGAGGTGTTGGTTTTCCCGCAGTGGATAAGCAACGACCTATATCGCATTATGTACAGAAGACCTGACATATACTTTGATCGAGTACCCATTACACCTCAACGAGATAAATATACGTAGAGTATATTTACCACCAGACTCAGTTCAGTAGGTTAAGATTATCATAAAAATTTAGATGAGAATCTTGTTATTGCCATATATATATATATATATATATAACATAATACTATTGGACTATTATTTATTTCAAACTCTAGAAATAATCAACAGTATTTATGAATATATTCACCGAACATCCCCTATATGGTATTTGTAAACATAAACTCACAACTCATATGAAATACGAACAAAACTAAATGGATGGATGCCAAGAAGTGAAAGAATATAATAAAAAATGAACGAGTTTTTTTTATCATATCATATGTTTTCGAGTAAACCACAAGTTAAGTAGCTGTTGGTATTGTTCCAGTATTTAATTTATGTTTTCTTATAACACTTAAACAAAGTCAAGAATGCAGAGTAAGTAGTTGGATATGATTATGATGAAGAAGGTAAACACAGTATGCATTCGATACAGTCTGATCAATAGACTTGAATATCACGAATCTGCTGACGCAATTTTTCACTCAACTGAAAAGGAATGTCAAGGTATTATGGGCGTAATAGATCGTGAACAATGTCAGGTACTTTAAAACATCGCCATTTATTCTCTTTTGTGTTGAGAGTCAAAATGAAAACGACTAATAATCAAATGTGTTCTGTGCAAAAAAAAATAATCATATATTTACACATATCGTATATCATGGACAAAGAATATTTGTTTAACCTAATATCTATTAATTATATAAACGACTTACCTAAAATAAAAAAATGTAAATCAAAATTCCTATCAAAATTACCAGTACACTAATTCCAATTATAATTTTTGTTAAATATTGATCTTCCTGTTTTTCAACAATATTCTTTTTACGTTCCTTAAATTTCTTCTTGCCAAATTTCTTTTCAAATTCTTCTAATTCTTGTCTCTGCTTTTCATCTTCGCATTCTTTTCGTTTTCTTTCACTTTCTTCAGCAATCCTCTGCACTGTTTCCCGTTTACCATCACATACTTCATTACAATGTAAAATAAAACCAGTACGTATTTTCTTACATGTACCATCAGTTTTAAGTGTTCTACATTTACAATATATTTTTGTCTATAGAAAAATGAAAATAATAATTTAAGATAATAGTTTAATAAGAATGGGTTCAATAGTATAAAAGCGATCACAACTATGACAATCACATTACTATACTCGTATGTGATTTATATAATAAAATATTATCATAATCATCTTAACAGATACATATAGCATCATCTATACATTTACGCCACGAAGTCGCAAAGAGCCGAATATCAATATTAATTTGTCGTATCCAATAGTCATGTGATGTTGAATATCAACTGTGTTCCTTTCTCATATACAGTACAACATGCAGTTAAATCGGTTAAATATTTAAATAATTTGGCAAAGTGGTGTGTAAATTCACAGCTTCCTAGTATGGTGGTGCGATGTCTTTACACCCAGACGTTTAATACGATATTAACAACATCTATTTAGACACGTTTACACATCTTCATTGATATAAGATCAAGTTTACAGTGTCACCGGGGATTAGTAACCTCGATGTTAGTCGGTAATTTCATTTGCCATCAAATAGTATATAGTTCTTTTTATATAAATGACATTGAGATACACAACGTCCATTACCAAAATGTTCCAAGTTGAATCAACGACAAAATTGTGATAATAATAAAATAGAAAACAAAGAGTAATTGGAAGATACAATGATCCATCAAATAGTCCAATACGTATTATTAGTGTGATATGCTAAGAAAATTTAAAAACTGACATGTAATGATATAATGAAAATTGATCATAGACCCGTATCATAGTAAGAAAACAAGATAGACATTAAAATTTGGCATTATCATACAAAATATCGGATAATAAGTGGACTAACTTTCAATTAGTATAATAATGATGCGCTCAAGAATGCTTGAATCTGGTGCAGGTGGAACAAGAACCGGTAAGGGCAAATGTGAGAGCATATTCAAACGATACGAAATAAGAAAAAAAAAAAAACAAGATCGAAACGACCAATCATTCACTTTACAAATTCTAAGCTAAGAAACTAATGATGGTAATGTAATAAGGTGCCATATCTTCGGACGAAATGTTAGTTCGCGTACTACAAACATATAAAGATGTAAATTATCTTATTTTCAAATTCTATTTGTTTCATCATTCGTAGGCACCCATAAATTGTGCAAAGGAAGATTGTAGAAAAAATTGGAACATCAAATGCTGTACTGAACTCATGTAAGTGAATAAAATTTTTCACAACGTGTAGACCATTTGACACGTATATATGTACCATTTTCTATAATTGATATCACAAATAATTTAATATTGTGATGTGATTATCAAATTCAGCTGCACTAACACATAAACGTATATATTTGTAAATATTCATTACAACAAATTGCACTTATAACCGAATACAAAGTCAGTAATAAGTAATACTACACATAGTGGTATTATGTTCCTGTAGATACTAACTAGTTGGTTGAATATATCTGAAATAATAAGAGACAAATCTATGAGAAATACTTGACAGTCGCAATCACGGTAACACAAATGAAAACAACGGCGAGAACTTGCACTCCATTCAATTAAATATACATGAAATACGTAACAAAACATAAACCAACAAAGGCTCTTTCAGTACGAAAATCCGTTGTAACAAAATAAATATAAAGATGATGCTGATGATCATGATATTGATGATAATGACAATGATGATAATGAAGATAGAATATTTTTCTGTAATGACAATATTAAAATATAAAAAAATCTTACTTTCTTTTCACATGATTCTGAATTTGGACATGGTCCCGAGTGACAAATGCCAATACAACGATGACCACATTTATACTACGATAGAAAAAGTAAATAATTAATAAAAAATTTAAATAAAACTAAAACACAGTTTTTTTCTAATTACATCTTTTATACAGCGATTACCACAACTCAATAATTTCTCTCGAATTTCAATTAAATCCTTTGACTCTGATATATATCGATTAAATTCACCACATTTATAATACACTTGTGTTAATGCACAATGACAACCTGATTTTACATTCATTTGACAAATATCACATGGCGGTGAATGACATTGTTTAGTACATGGATGACCACAACCATCAGGTCTTTTAATAGCACAACCTTCTTCACATCCTATACAATTTGCATCTTGCTACAATATTTTTATAAATATAAATAATTAACACTGTAATGAAATTCGAATTATTGTTAAGGAAAAAAAAATTAAAATACTTTATCCGAAGTTAAATTAACAACATCATGACATTGTTGTTGACACACATGGTTTGTACAATTTAATTTTCTGCCACATATACGACCACAAGACATTGGTTTTGAATTCCAACATGGATACATAACACTTTCGTGGCCACCAATGCAAGTAACTAATACTTTTGTTTCGCACGGAGGATGTTTTAATTGTCGTATTTCAAACTGAAAAATAAAAAATAAATTATAAATTTATACTCACGAAATTAAATATGGAGAAGAATAAGTTAAAAACATTTGATTAAATAACTAGAATATATTGCAAAAATGCAAAACTTTGGAATAGATAAAAGCAGAAAATTACAAGCAGCTTTTAATGGTTACGACGTTTATATTTTTAGTGTTAATCCAAACCAACAGATTATTGTATATCTGTGTCGAAATATAAGCAAATATAAAATCTGTAAGAGCAAATGTATTTTAGAAATATATTTTCGGATTCACATCATTTTTATTTGGTTTAATTAACTTGAATGGAATAATATTCAAATTGGTAACAGAATGTCAGGTAACATAAGTTCTGCTAGCGGGCAATAATCGAAAGTTATTCAATTTGAATTCTCTGAATCTATCAAGTCACATATACTGAATTTGGTTAGACATCAAATATTTAATAATTACAATTTGGTTGATCTACCAGAAGAACGTTACTCTTGCTGGCATGATGATTTTACATATCGGCAAAGACGAATTACTAAAAACGCAACGTATTAAAGAAAACGTTAGATCTACTTATTGTAAACTATTCGGCAAATAAACACATGCATTGAAAATAGTTAAATTATACCTTTTCCGGTTGTCTATCCCATGGACCAACTGGTTTAAAATTAATATCAACAATAGAAACCTTAACCGCATCATGACATCTAGCTTCACATAGATGTTCACAATTTGTTATATCATTTTTTAATAAACACAATTGAACACATGTTGGACAATCATCAATATGACAACGATGTGGATTTTCATGATGACATTTTGACTGTATTCTAAAAAAAAAATTAAAAATAAATGAAACTATAGACCAATATAAAAAATAGTGTGACTATACACCCTAGAATGACAAGTACCTGCAAGGTAAATTACATTTTGGTGGTTTGGTTTTTCTTTCACGTCCACATGGAACATTTATTGACGTTCCTTTGCAACTAAGGAATATAATTGTATTATTAATTGTATTATTTTATTGTCAAACCAGCAAAAAAAAAACAAAAAATAATAAAGAAATTGCTTTATATTACCGGCATTTTAGTGGAACTTTTAATGTGCATGGATAACACGGTCCTAAATGACAACATGATGTACATTTATGTTTACCACATTGTAAAGTTTTACCACATATTTTATTACATGGTGGACATTGACCATCACAACACTAAAATGATTTATTTTAAGTACTAAATAACAATAATTTGTTGCTATAAATAAAATATTCAAAATTTTCTTATACCTTAATGTTACATGGATGTTTCTTACAGTCACGCATTTGTTTACATTTAATTGTACATAGAAATACTTTTGAACAGGGTTGTTCTTTCATACTTGATCCACATCGGCATTGTTTCTCTATTTTCTCCAAACACTAATGCGAGTTTATTGTGAAAATAATTATTATGTTTATATTTGAAAAAATTTCATTTTAAAATCACAAAACTCAGACCAATTTGCCACTTAAGACATATACAAACGAGTACTAAGAGATCGAGTAATATAAATGTATGCATCAGATAAAGGAGTCGCTATAATTTGTTGTGGCTTGTCTATTATCATTAATGTTCTTTGATGTTATGAACTTGAAAACACAGGTAGTTTATTATAATTAAAGGATTCTGCAATATACGATACCATCACAATACAATTGGAGAATAAGAGAAAGTCTATGAAATAATAGTAGTTATTCCGCGGTAAACACGTCAACTATATGAACTCAGTATACATAACTAACTGGATACGATGAAAATAATCATCATACTATTTCAAACAGTACTAATATTAAGTAGTAATGAATTCCTTGATTTTATAAATATTCATAATTAACAGACTCTCAAATTAGTCATTATCATATCATTCAGCTACTACAAAAAACGTCTAAGTCGCGATAGACGTCAGCTTGTCTAAGGTCTAAGACAACATTAATCTATTTGCAAAAAAAATAATAGAAGCAACCAACTTCAAACTCATCTTGTACACGACTTCCTCAAAACTATGAATTTGGCAACGCGTTTTACACTTAATGCAGGATAGTACATACAAGAAGATAAATTGAAATATTCTTGTGTTGCATATGAACAATTCTATTCTACTTAACATAACAGCAACAAGATATACGAAATGCTAAAGAAAAATAAGTATCATATTCTCGAAGAGATTGTCTTAAGTTTTTAAAAGCCCCAATGAATTCGTAATATATCGATGAATAGATGAAAATATAAATCTAATTCACAAAATGAATATAACATGACCCTATATGGAACAGCAATTATTGAATATGCCTATTAAAGACAATTTATATTCATGTGAATACCTTCAAAATATGCAACATGATTATGTCAGAACGAGTCATCCACTGAGACAATCTTTTATATACTAAAAAATACAATAACATCAAAATTACCTGCCCACAATCACCCTTATGACATCGTTCGGCACACGTGTGCAATCCACAAGCTAATACTTTCTGACACGTATCACCACAAGGCCCAATTTCTTCTGAACATGGCGCTTGAGTTTTCTACACAATTTAAAATATAAATAAATTAATTGATATAGTAATTTATAATGTTATAAATATATATACAAGTACACATATATATTTTATTACCTGTTTACCACAAGGACATGTTCTTGGTAATCCTAATGGACATGGACTACAAGCATCAGGATGACATTTCTCATTACATTTATGTATACCACAAAATCGAACTTTATTGCAAATCTAATTATTTATTTAATTAATAAAAATTAAAATAAAAATTTAATTCACCCCTTAATAATTAATATAATAAAATTTAGTTATTGCGTTATTTGGAACGAACCTTATCACATTGCCAAATTAAATCAGAACAATTTCTTTCCTTTATTTCACTGCCACAAATACATTTTTGTTTACTCTTTTTACTACACGGTGGACATTCATTTTCACTGTGACATGGTAAATTGCATATATGAATATTACATTTTAATTTCAATTTACATTTATTTAAACAGTTCCAATATTTTTGTGAACATCGTATTGTACGTGCTTGTGATTGACCACATTGACAAGATGTTTGTATCATTTGTGGACATGGTGGACATGGTCCGGGATGACAAAGTAAAACACATTTATGACCACATTCAGGTAATAATAGTTTTCGACACATTTCACCACATGAATGTGGTATAAGCCATGGATGATTTGGTGGATTTATTTCATTTTTACAAAAACAATTATAATAACGAGGTATCTAATGAGAAGATTAATGTTTTTTTTTTTTTATTAAGACATTTTAGAAATAAATGTTTTTATAAAAATACAACAAAAATAAAATAATACCTCAGTTGGTAAATAATCTTTTCTACATTTTGGACAATCCCATTTGAGAGAAATTTTCGCATTTTTTATATAAACACCCTGATTTGTATAATATCCTGCTTCATTATTTGCATCATGTAATTGTTTTTGTGATATGCTATCATTTGCCCAACGTTGAATACATGGCAAATGAAAAAAACTGTAACAATTTTCACAAGACCATATCTACAATAAGTAAAATAAAGAAAACTTTGTGAAATAAAATTAATATATAAAAATATAAAAATTTGCCATTAAACTTACCGAATCAATCCTTTTAACCGTAGCAATACATATAAGACAGGTTGCGGCACCAGATTGAAAAATATTCTCTAGAAATTGTTGCGTTTTTTGTAATTTTGATCTATCATCTGTGTAGTTTTTGAAAACGGTATCTGAAATAATCAATTTCAATTAATTTATGTAATTAATTTTATGTACGATACATAAATACATTTAAAATGTCTGCATTGATTTTATTATAGTAATAATATAGTAATAATACCATACATTATTCAGTAATAAAATAAAATAAGGGCTCCCATAGAACAGTATAGTTGTGAAATGTGATCTAAAGTTGTAATATTAAAGCGTTAATTACACTGTCATTGACAGTGCCACTTTAATATCGCAATTGTACCTATTATATTCTGCTTTACAATGAGACATGTGAGTGAATAGAAATGATAATACTTTTATTTCCCTAGCAGTATATGGAAAATGGTTAACCTGATAAGAATATTGAAAAGTAGATTGCCAATCGAGTAAATTCCGAGTAAATGATAAAAAAAAAACAAATATGATTTTTATTTCAAATTTGCGAGACTTTTTGTCGAAATCGGATAAACAGGATACAAATACAAAAAACTACATCAATCAAATTCGACGTACAGTTATCTGTCAATCTTTCCCCTTTATACCGACTAGTAATTTTCATAAATGGATACATGAGCATTGACAGTTGCAAATACCATTAGGCAAATATTTGTTACTAACTTAAAGATTATCTAACCATTTCATCTTTAACCTATTCATCGCAGATTTACTATTCACATCTTCTATCCGTGATCGCAAAACAAATTTAAATACCATCCATCCTATCATTAAATTGGGATACGCTATTGATATGCTTATACTTACTTCTTCTCGTTACATTCCATGATCATTCAATTCTAAAAAGAACCCAGTATACTAAAAAAATCAAAATTCTCTGCTACAAACAATTAATAAGACCATTAATGACCAACGCAATTGCCGTTTGGTCTTCGATTTACTCACACCAAATGGAAGAAAGCCGTCGTGAATACAGGCATATAAGTAATCGTAAAATATATCACACAGTTGGTATCGAAAGAATTGTTCGAATTTCGGTAATACAATCATTGAAAGTTATAAACAACATAAAACACACTGAAAACTCGATTTTGAAATGCGATGGAAGAATACCTCTTATGGAGTACCCATCAATCACAGAATTAAACACATAATGCATATGTGCTATTTAAAACAAGCCGAAGAGTTGTACAATAATAATGAACTGCTTATGTATTACCATCGGAGAGCTGACTCTGGAATTGATCTTATTTATAACATCGAACAAAACCAACTTTGTACATATGATGAACTTTGACTTCATGTTTCCTTTAAATGTCAACTATTCAGACTGCGATCGTTCCCGCATGTATCACATAATATCATTATTATTCATTATAATATAATATTTAATATATTATAGACTCACGTGACCTATTATAATCATCACTTTTATAAGTACTTCCGTTCTTTTTACGAATCCGACGAAAGCATTAATCACCACTGCATCTATCTACTTCCTTCAGTTGCGTATAATCATTTGGTTTTATGACAACATCTAATTCCTACCTCACTACCAATACGGATTTCAGATTCCATACCATATTTACAGGCATTGATTCCGTCATTAAATTGAGCAAGAATAACATAAGTGCAGCATGGTTATTACGAATTAGTATTTCTTAATTATCATGACTAATAGGACTTATTATTTGACGTTGCTCACTGAATTAAAGATGTATATTCGATATGCTAACGACACTCATATACCTGATATTGTCGTAGACAAACTCTTGCGAATTTTGGTACTAGGAGTCTATCTATGTAGCATAGAGTATGTAGATGATATCGTCATTATGGGCAGATAGAAATTTGAGAAAAGCATTGCACATGAAGGTGATGTAAGGTCTTATGTCACAATATTTAATAGTAGATAAAGGTGTAAAATAAATGTTTGGCTTCAAATGCAACCGAGAGATGAGTTCAGTACAATTTAAATAGAAAATATCATGTACAATACAGTGATTATGTCAGACAGTTAAGCTGCATGTATTTTTCACTTAACAGAAGTTCAACAAATTTAAATATTTGTGATGAGTTATCACAACATTCATAATAATTATCTTAATTCATCCGCACTGGATGAATTAAGAGGAGATCCGTGTCTGTGGTTTTATCTGATGTTATTAAAAGTAATGTGAAAGTTCTGCGAATCATTGACTTATGGTTCTGAATGTTAACCTGTTAAACGGAACATTACATTCGAGATATTTTTAAAAGTAGCTCTGACTAACAATATAATTGCTCAAATTAGGATAATACGGTCATACGGTAATGTATTAACTAGAATCTAACTTTAGTAATATGATACAAAAATAAACAAAAAATATGTCATCCAACAGGCTACTTGATTATCAGTTGTTTAAAAAAATGCATAGAGTGACAATACAAAAGATATAAACCTATGATGAAATAGATTGGAAAGCAGGTAAGTTGACCGACCCTGAATAAGGTTTAGGACAAGTAAAACGGAACGGACAAGTAGAAGTTTTCTCTACATTCATTCAGAAGTAGAATGAGGGTATTCATCTTTTCGACAGTACAATCCATAAATTTTTTTCACAAATATATTTTTTTTGCAATTTACCAAGTAATTTATCATCTTCTAACTGATCCTCATCCGAGCTACTATCATAAGACTTAACATGTTTCTTAGCAGCTTCAATATGTTTAATTTGTACTTCACGAAATTTTTCATCTGTTGATTTTTGTTTCATCACTTCATTGCCATTATTTTTTGTATTTCGTTTCTGTTGTTGTTGATTTATTATCATCGTCGTATCATTTGATTTTTTTTTATCTTGTGCAACTGCAACATTACGATTTTTCTGATTTGGTATTGATCTATGTGTATTGATTGTGTGATTTGTTGATGAACTAGTGCCACCCGTCCATACATTCTGAATATTATTTGACATTTTTTATAATTTTATATTTATAGTATGGAAAAAATAAAAATTTCTATATAGAAAATAACATATTTAATTAGTACAAATTGTGGAAAAAAAAAAACCACTTAACTGAAGAAACCGGCCATATAAAAATGACGTGTAATGTCAAAATTTCAATGGGCTACACACAAGAAAATAATTCACAATTGTATGTAATTGAAATGAAAATCTTGTACAATTTGAATGTTTGCCAATTTTTGTTTACAAAATGATTTAAAATTTTATTTTGTTTACACCACGCTAATGTTCCACTCCCAGATGATTAAACCTGTAAAACATAATAAAAACAATTAAAACGTCTCAGTATTATATTTCGGACCTACGACAACATAAATTATGTAGGTTTATTATAACAAATATATAAATAAATATACGACAATATAATAAAATGTTATTAAGTAATATTTATTTTTAGAATTTTATTTACATCATCTCTGTGTCATAAATTATGTATGGTGTGAGGTATTGAAATAAGTTGAGAAAAACATTGTTTTTAACTAAAGCCGAGAAATTAAATTTTCATTTGTAATACACGCGTGTAAGGATAATATTATTTCAAAAATGATTTTGGATTATATAAAAAAGGGTATTATTCTAATTATTGCTGATATTTTAAGCATTGTAACCATTGTGTTATGTTTAGTGGCAAAGGTGCCACAAATTAGGACAATATTCACAAATCGTTCGGCAAAAGGTATTTTTTTTTATAGTTTCAAAAGCTGTTTCACACATAAAAAGTATATTAATTTTTTTGATTTTTAACTAATACATTTTATTTATATTATAGGTATCAGTCTAATGGCATTATATTTGGAAATATTCAGTTATACTGTAACGATGTCTTATAATTATTGTAATGAATATTTCTTTCTTTCATACCTGGAATATCCAATTTTACTATTTCAAGATTATATTCTATTGGCGTTAGTATTGAATTATAAAAATTTATTAAAACAAAATGATACTTACATTAAAATTGGAGTGTACACAATTGTAACAGTTGCTTTCCTGTTTAAAATTTTGCCAACGTTTATATTAGCAATGATTTTGGTAAGAAATATTTAATTTATTTTTTTTTCTTTTAACAATATATTTTAGTTCACAATATACTTATTATTAATCCAAATCTGATGGAAACATAATCCTTTATCATCTTATTTCACTAGAATACATTTGCAACCAATAAAACAATAATTACTCATGTTATGTACACACATTGTGTGGTGTTCAATCTATTTAGTCTATAATTGATAATTTCAATTTAACTAATGAATAATTTAAATCGAACTTTGATTGGGAAGGCGATTCAACAAAATCTAGTTCTATTGATCAGTCTTTGCTTCTCTAATTGTTTTCAATGTTTATTAACACTCATGTTAATCTTTACGCCTCAAGTGTGCATATGGTGGTTGTAATTTGGTGTATTTAATATGTATGTAACATAAAAATTGAATTTATATAACTATAATTAAAATTTACGAACTGAAAAATATAGGATCAATCAAATAAAAAGCTTCCCGCAAATTGTGTTTCAAAAATTGACATATTCAGAGCTCAAAAAAAAAAAAAAATGAAAAACTGTTCTATTTTTTTCATCCAGTCGACAAAAAAGACATTAAAAACAACATTATCGATCACTCCATTCGTCACAATTTCTGCGAAATACTGACGACATATATAGTTCAGTACAATGATGGATAATCTGTGTTCAACTTATTGCAACTATGAAACTACTGGGGTAACAGTTTATTCACAAAAACACATTATTATTTAGTCCTGTTTAAACTACCGAACAACAAACATACATTTTTAATAGCTTGGATAAATAACAAACATACAGTCAAAACACTGAAATATATCCTCATGTAACAATAAAAATAGGAACCTCCAATTATAAATTGTGCATGCAATTTTACTTAAAATATAATTAAAACAAAACCAAATACATAACTAAAATTGGTTTGGACAATTTCTGAAAATATTGCTTGTCGAATTCCCAAAATATTATTAAAATAAATTAACAAAACTTAGCGACATGGCAAATTTAATGATTTTTTCTAAAATGTAAACATTTTTAATCCTAATGTACGTGAAATACGATCCTTTTCGTCATGCAAATCAGTGACAGGATAAAATTGTAACATTTCTTCAAGCACATTTATATTGGGCATTTCTAAACAATTAAATATAACCAATCGACTTGAAACCAAACTTCGTAATAATGTATTCCAGTGATTTTCATTTGGTTTGGCATACCAAACGATCAGCAATCAGTTTATGCATTAAATTTATTTTTCACTTTGGTATGTGACAATAATGTTTGTAAAAATTAATGAATTTGTTATCGATGACCATATACCGTATAATTTGTTTCTTTATGATAGCCTTAATTTGAATACTTCAATTGTATATCGGTATTTAATCATCTAATAAACCTAAACGATCCAGTGGCGGTAATGTTTGATCACAGATTACTTGTATTAATAATGGTAATATTTCCGGCTGTATTTTGTACGATAATAGCCAATTATATTTGGATTAATTTTTATCCAATCATTTACCATAACAGTATCTAATTCGATTTAAATTGATTTTTTATCTAAAATAATTAAAATTGGTTGTGCTGCTACTGATAATTTGGAATTGTTGTGGCTATTGTTGGTGTTGGCAGGTAATTTTGTTGTGTAATTGTGATTGGTATCATCCAAAGGAATTTCTTATCGACTAATAAACCATCGGCAGTACATAAATTTACTTTGTGTTAATGTTAATTGACATTTATTTTCACTTAATTATTTTGATGATACATTCACAACTTTGGATGGTCAACAGGTACCGCAATTGGATGGGAATTCTTTAAAAAAATCCAATTTTAATGTTTTTGTATACATATCGATTACAGTGTATCAGGAAATAGATGACCGACACATAAAACTTCAACAAATAATGCATTATCCTCATTCAACCATAAATGTGTTCACCATTCCATTATGTTACTAAATTACCAAACCATTGATGGCCAATTTCGTGACCAACAGTTAATGCAAACGATTATTTACGCATAAGTGATGCATTATCTGGATCGACTAAAACAAATGTTTCACGATAAGTTACCATAAACCCAAATTTTCCATTGCACCATTACCAATGGGTGTATAAACTCGCACTTCTTTTAATTTTTTTTCAACATAATCATATTCACCGACAACTACAGCCACTAGATATATGGACATTATTAGTGTACGATCGAATATAATAATAATGCGGCAATGTTGGTGATTTTCAACTCAGCAATTTTAAAATCATATTTGATAGAGCGACATGATCATCAGTTACAATTAACGTAATGTCAAATGTTACCTTAATTACGGGTTTATCCCAACATGGAAAACAATATCGTGCATCGGTTGCCTAAAATTGTGTTACACCGGCATACCGTTTGGTGTACCAATATACTTCCTCCGATAGAAACCATTCATTTTATCATTTAATTCACCATTGAATTTTAAATTACTGTTTACGTAGTCAGTTGAAAATTTTACAACACAGAAAAGTATTAAATTTTTCCAACAAATTTGATTCCTTGTACAAATTTATATACATTTAACATGTTAACATGACACTTTTTCGGGCACTTTTCGATACACAAAATTATTTTACATAAAATTCATAAATATTGCAGACATATTCTAATACAATAATGGAACACATAGTTGCAGACGCATTAAGACGAAACAATAAGAATATTCTGGGTTTTATTAGTTATGAAAGGAAGCAATATGGATTACGTGATGATACATGGCATCTAATAATGGGGAGGAGGAATATATGAAGAATGCGACTAACAAACAGCAATACGATGGACAAAGTTTTGCATCCTGGAAGACTTGGTGATATTTTCAATGTGGATTCGGATGTAAAACAACGATATATACTGCTATACAGTTGAATATTTCAGTAAAGTGGTGTATAAATCTCCCCAGCTACCTAGTTTTTTGTTGAGATTTGCAGTTAGTAATTAAACATTTTCCAGCAGCTATCCTACGCAATAAAGTGGCGTAAAAGTTCAAGATGATTACTGTTATATGTTTATTTGTGTAGATAATGTTTTCTAAAAGAATCTTTGACATGTTATGTATTTTCGTAACTTTCTGCTGTAATAATGTACGTAACAGATCATATATGTCGTAATATCACATTACAAATTAAACAATAGTTAGACAGTTAGTTAGACAAGTATTCAGTTCTACATAATTAAATTAATTTATACACCATTTGGGTGTTTTCTATTATTTCTAATACATGACTTTTATTTGTTTCATTTAATTAAATATAGCCATTTTGTACACCAATTGGAGCAACAAGTAAAATTATGCAATTAACTGAAATAATTCGAACAAAAGATGCAACATCAGTTAGTTTAACAACATGGTTTTTATCAGCATTTACAAATTTAAGTAAGTTGCAATTACAATTTATACATAATAATATAATTATTATATTTTATTTATTATATTTCTTTATAGCTCGAATATATACTGTAATGGTTGACTCTGCAGATGTGATATTATTGAGTAATTTTACAATATCATTCATATTAAGTAGCTGTGTTTATTTAGCCGCATATTTTTATAAGCAACCTAAAGATCGTAAATTTAAGAAATTATTTTAACGTCTATAAGAATTGTTTATGACATTCAGAACAAGAGTTTGCATTAAATTTGTAAAATATCATATTACACATAAATTATTATTTATGTAGTAATTCTATGATTGTATACTTTTCACGTAAATTAAGCTTATAATCCTCACGTATTTTAGAATAGCCTTGTGTAATACAAGTATTCATACAATATAAAATAAAAGCATGCACACTTTTACACTAATTTAGACTTAGTTTTACTTAAAATACCAATCATGAGATTAATATAAATATGCATATATATTTTATGGAAATAATATTAACTAAAGATTTATATAAAAGAGTATGATACTAGTCGAATATTTAAGAATATTATATTTAACGATATTTATTAGAAATATTAAATGTATTTAAAATCATAAACATAATAATAATAATATTAATAATAACAATAATACTTAAATTTTCTTCATTATATCAAGGAAAGTTATATGTACACATAGGTTACACATAGGTAAATATGATGGTCACTAGTAAATGAATATAAGCAGTTCTTAAATGCAGTAATATGTGCAACGTTGCAAAGTGTGTTTCTAAAGTACGTGTAATTAACTTTTCGCAATATACTTACTTCAATCCGAATGAGCTTCCAGATTATGATCTTATATTATGGACTTATCATATCTCTGCTATCCATTCGATTGAAATATTAACATAAAATAAATTACTTGAATGATTCTATTTAGTGTAAAATACTTACTGTACAAATAAACATTTAGAGTACTTTTTCTGTTTTTATTAAAATGATGTCTATCGTACTGGACATTTGTAATATATGTTTCCTTTGTTCTCAGTATCAAAGTTTGTAGAATGTGCATTTTGCATCATCAACGAAGGACTTTGGTGACGAATGGAGTGACCTTGACTATCATCGAGGTTACTCAACATATGCGATCTTATTTGCCATTGGTTGTAGCCAAACCCATTTAGTGTTCTATTTGCATGTCGCTCCATTCTTGACAAAATTATTTACCATTTTCATGCAATAAAATATTTGAGAAAAAATATTTAATTGACGGCATTATAACTAAATGTATAAAATAACTAAAAAAATGTAATACAATTTATAAGCTGAATTCTGATTGGTTAAAATTGGCGCGGATATTAGTAGAAATTGGTACAAACGCACAGCAAATTTTTCTTTTTCACTTGAATTTTTTGCTAGAGTTACAACGTTTTAAATTTGGTCTGAAGTTTTTATTCAAATTATGTTGTTTAAAGTAGTTTTCTAATGTTTTTGTACATTTATTATTGTGTTAAAGTAGTTTAGTGATAAAATTGTGCATTTTTTTCAAATCAAAATATAAAGATTACATATTTATGAAAGAAATAAAATTAGGATGTAACATTTTTTAATTTTGGGGTAAGTCGGCCATTTCATTATGATTTTTTATAGCAAATTTTGTTTTTTTTTTATTAATAATACGAAAATCATTGCATTTAATTTTTATGTTAAAATAAGTATTAAATCATCATTTTCCTTTTTTTTTTTATTATAAATTGTACATTATCGTCAATTACCAACCGAATGCAGAATATTTAATAGTTTTGGGTTTTTCTTACTGAACTCTTGTAATATCAAGTAAATCCTTATCGCTGCCAATTTACTTTAATTTCATATAAATAATCTTTGGTCCCTTTTCCATTTTCGTATAATAAAATATTTGAAAAAAAATGATTTTTTTTAAATAAACAAAATTGAAAATTTTAAAAGTTATTTCATTGACAGTGTAATAACTAACAGTGTAATAATAAATTGACAGTGTAAAAACTAATAGTAAAGTGTATAATAACTAACAATGTAATATATTTTATAAGCTGAATTCTGATTGGTTAAAATTGGCGCGAATATCAGTAGAAATTGATACAAACGCACAGCAAATTTTTCTTTTTCACTTGAATTTTGGTATGGTCATAACGTTTTAAATTTGGTCTGAAGTTTTTATTCAAATTATGATGTTTAAAATAGTTTTCTAAGGTTTTTGCATATTTATTATTGTGTTAAAGTAGTTTAGTGATAAAATTGTGCATTTTTTTCAAATCAAAATATAAAGATTACATATTTACGAAAGAAATAAAATTACGATGCAACATTTTTTATTTTGGTGTAAGTCAGCCATTTCATTATAATTTATTATAGAAAATTATTTTTTTATTAATAATGTGAAAATCATTGCATTCGATTTTTTGTTAAAATAAGTATATTATAATCATAATTTTCCTTTTTTTTTTGTTAGTATAAATTGTATTTTCTTGTAAATGTAATAATTCAGTAGTTTTCCTTATCGATTTAAGTGCCACCTATTTTCTTAAAGCAAAACATAAAATGTCAAAAGACAAAAAAAAAAAAGTTTTTATAATTTTCATAAGTTGAATAAAAACGGTTTTAATTTTCAGTATTTATGTGATAATTTTATTAAATATCTTGCTGAATTTATTTACAATATAAATAAGAAAGCGTCAGTTGAATTATTAAGTTAAATGATTTTATAAAAATGTGTATATTTTAAAGAATTTACATGTTTAATATTCCTCATAATGAAATCCAATAAATAGTAAATATTTATTTCATTTTTGGTTTGAATAATTAAGTTTTTCACTAGAACTTATTTAATTAAACATAATTCTAACTATATCATATATACATTCAAAAATAACTATTTAGTAGTTCTTACTTATAATCATTAAAATGCCGTAACGTAACCTCACATTATAGCACATTGAAAATAAGACATTTGGGCTTATTGTTTTATTGTTTTTATTATTGTTTGTGATCAGTTAGTATATACAAGTTGAACAAGAGTTTTTGAATACTTGCTGCTACTACTACTACTATTTCTCCATTATGTTAAACAAACATCTGTTTCCAACCATTTTAACTTAGTTAAATTATTATTGAAACATTATCGTCAATTACCAAAATCGAATGCCTAATATTTAATAGTTTTGGGTTTTCCTTAATGAAGTCTTATAATATCAAGTTAATCCTTATAGTTGCCAATTTAATTATCAAAGTGAACACTGATTTTAAGATATTTTAATTTTTCTTAAAGTAGATTACCAATTTATCTAATCACTTCAAGTAAGATTTTTATGTACTCTATCGAATGTTTTCTTAGGACCTACGACCCCCTTGGCAAACCATTTTAAAGTAATTTCACATAATTTTTGGCCAACGATCATCTTGACTATTATATTGTCTTAAGTATGTATAGAAAGCGCGATTATTATTTATTTTTACCGTATATTTTAATATATAATGTGTTATATAATGTATTACTGAATTTATGAAAGTTTCAATAAAAAAATTGAAAATCCATGACATAACATAAAACTATTAGCGTCAGTAAAATGAATTTTAAAAAATACAAAATATTACAATATTTTGCTGAATAAATTTTTAATTTACATTTCTGATTTTCTACTTGATTTTTTTATATATACAAATATCCTTTTTTATTACTTCATTATGTTTTGTCTATTTATATATAATTAACAAAAATTATATTGTGTGTTTGATTTCTTTAGCTGGAATTTGGCATTCTACCAATATATTTCCATATGTGAATAAATGAAACTTTTTTTGACTGTTAATGTATTATATATTTATTATCTTGTTGATTGTACAGACGCCTAATATGTAGCCCATAGTGGTACATCGTGCTGCACAAGTCAACATTCACTACTCTTGTTTTTACTGGACAAAGTAACTCAATATATGAGATACTAAATGTTGTAAAACTATTTCAATTTTGAATTTATAATCTGCACCGACTACCAGACTCTTTTCAACATCCCGAACATTTGCGAAGCCTTTTTTATTATGAATTTCACATCTGATTTCGATCTTTTGTCAAATTATTGCAAAAATATTGAAAGTTTTCCACTTCGTCATGAGTGTTTTCTTGCAGTGTCAAATTAAATGATATAGAAAATAAATTTAAAATATTTTTATTTTTTAAATAATAAAAAATACATTATACATATATTTTATTTCTTTTTAATAAAATAAATAATTACAAATATATATATATATATGTATAGAGAGAGAGAGAAAATAATTAATTAATTAAATTCAATTAACATTAAATATTTTGAATAAAACTTCAAAACTAATAAACACAAACAAAAATAATAAATCATGAAAAAAAAGTATTATACATAAATAAAATAATTTATATTATAATAAATTTAAACTTAAAATTAAAAAGCAAAGTCTCTAAAGCGCGATAAATCACAAAATCATTGACATAT
The DNA here is from genome assembly GCA_027564355.1 of Penthetria funebris. NCBI lineage: Eukaryota > Metazoa > Arthropoda > Insecta > Diptera > Pleciidae > Penthetria > Penthetria funebris. The sequence goes on from JANSTX010002230.1 coordinate 36,467, forward strand.
TGATCGATTATTTTTATTTTGAAATTTTAATGGAGCAGTCTACATTTGCAAAGATGCCCGAACTTTTGTTAATAAGTGCAAGAAAATTATTATTGTAAAATGCAAATGCTTTATCAAAATATCAATGTAATTATTAGTCGCCTATTGTATATCATACATATTGCGGATGTTGATAAATTAATTAAATTATAATATATATTTGATTCCAATATAAATGTTTAAAAAATCTGCAATATAATACGAGTTTGTAGTACACGATGTAATTAAATAATCTATTTATGCATAAAATCTATTAAATTTATGAGAAATGTGCTATAATGTACGCTATCAATTATTTAATATTAAAATTAATTAAATGTATAATTAAAATCAATTATTTATTGCAATGATTTTGGATGCGCTAATTTTCGCTAATGTTGATTGATTTGTTAGAGAGTAAAAATTGAACTACCCGAAGAATTAAGTTCATATCTGATAATTGGATTATTTCCTGTGATTTCTTTTCTTTAATTTTTTGTTTTATAAAAAAATTAAACATATCGAGCAAAATGTTTATTTTAAACATATAGCGAAATGTTTTGGTTTTTTTTTTTGTTTTAAACATAGTGAAATGTTTTACGTTTATCTGGGTATTTTAAATTTTGCTTGCCTAACCACACCATTATTATAATTATTATGATTATTAATATTTGCTGATTGAATATGGTATGGTTTATATTCTATTGATTGTGATGATTTATGTTGTATTGCTGGTACAATATTATCATTATCTATTAAAATTGATGGATAAAATAAATTTAAATATGGTAGAGCTTTTGAGGATAATTCTTTTAGTGTAGCATACATTTGTTCATTTGGAATTTCTGTTACTGGAATTATTCGATCTGAATTATTTAAATTTGCCCATTTACTGTTATTATCATTCTTGAATATTTTTGAATATTTTTCATTATTATTATTTTGGTAATTGGCATCATTATTTTGTAATTGTTTACTATTAAATTTAATATGATAAACATTACCATTTTCATGAAGCATATAAATTTTCGGTATATATTTTGTTATATCAAAAATTGGTAGTTCAGTTGGATTTAGAATAGTAGTTTTTTGATTTCGATTTTTTATTTCATATTCATTGGCATGATTATTATTATTATTATTATTATTATTATTATTATTATTGTTATTGCTATTATTTATTGATGGTTGATAATTAATTTGTCTTTTCTTTGATTTAATTTCATTTTTGTTATTAAATTGATTATTTAATAATTTGCCATTAATTTGATTATTATTGTTTAATTTTTGAATTAAATTAGCTGTACGTATATTACTGATAACATCATCATAAACATTAATTAATGTATTTGATGGATGATTTAATATATGTTTTTTATTTATTGGTGATTGCCGTGATGAAGTTAATAATAATAATAATGATGGTGGCGGTGATGGTGTGTAATGTGTCGAAATATTTTTTTTACTTATTATTAAATTATCATAAAATTTTGGATTATTTTCAATATTAATAAATTCTTCATTAAAAATTGGATTATCTAATGGTTCTGTACCGAATAGTTTTTCTTTCCAACAATCAATGTTGTTACCCAATCCTTTTAAATAGTTTTTATTTTTATAATTATCTTCTTCCATTGATGAATAATTTTTATGATCATCACTTTTATTTTCATTTTCTTTTTCATTAATTAATTCATCATCATTTAAATCAATTTCTTCACATTTCTTTAATTTCATATCATAATATGGTGTTAATGAGAATGGCAATGATGATGGTGTATTCTTATAATTATTATTGATTAGAAAAATATTGTTCATATTTTCCATATAACGTAATGGTGATGTTTCACTTAATGTATCTGAAGAATAATTATAAAATGGATATTTTTTATTAATAAATTTGTTCATTTGTTTATTTATTTGTAAAGTTTCACTTACTGATATGTCATCGTTATCATCATCACTACCAACATTTCCATTAAGATTTGTTTTATTGTCACTTTTTATAAGTGACATAATTTTTTCAAATTCTGTACCATTTACAAGTTCAGATTTCATTTCGATATTTAAATTTTCCTCATCAAGTGGTAGAAATTTTGTTGAATTTTTTATAATTTCACTAATATAATCTAATAGTTGTTCACCTTTAAGTGATGTTAATTTAATTTTTTCCATTTCATTATTATTAATATTATTACTATTATTTGTGTCTCGTTTTTTTCTTGGTTTTTCTTTGTGTTCAGCAAATCGTTCTTCATTGCCATGATCATAATTGCGATCATCATAACCATCTTCTGAATAGACAATGTGACCAATTTTCTCTTTAACACGTTCTTTTATACGTGAATCATTACTTTCAATTTTTGGTTCTATTGAGGTTACCGTTGAGTGTCTTGTTGATGCTAATAATTTAATTGGTATAAATTTTCCATTACCATTTTCATCTTCAATTGACGAAGAATATTTGTCATTAAAATGTTTTACATTTTCTATTTCTTGATGATTATTTTTATTATTAATGTTATCATTATCATTATTATTATTATTATTATTATTATTATTATTGTTATTATAATTACTAGTTTTATAATCATTAAAACTATGAATAACAAAATCTTTTGGTGCCCTATTTTCACCATAACTTGGTCTATTATCATTACTGTTCAAATATTTGCCATTTAAATTTTTGAAATGATTAAAATCGTGAAATTCATCTTTATCGAACGATATTGTTCCTAATTTAATATTTTGAAATATTATTGGTTGATCTTGTGAAATTAAATCTTCAGTGTATTTTTCAAATTTATCATCATCATTATGTCTTGTTGTATATCTGTATGGAGTACTAGTAATGTCAGATTTTAAATCCTTATTATTATTGTTGTAATTAATAAATTTGTTGTCAACATGATGTGGAATTATTTCTGTAACAATATCATAATTTGAATTGTAGTTATTAATTGGTGTGACGGTAATTGGTATTATACTGGGTGATTTCGTATTTTTTAAATTTGAATTTGATAATTTGTTGAATTGATTATTATAGTTGTTAAAATTCTCTGTAATTTTTGGATATTGTTCGGTGACAATTTCATCATATAATTTATAATTATTATTTAATGTTAATGGTGCATCATCGCTATTCGTCTTAAAAATTGGTTGTTCAAAATTTGCAAATCTGTTATCTTTTGAGTTTTTACTATAACTTAGTTCGTTATTATTATTATTATTATTATTATTATTATTATTATTATTATTAATATTGTTATTATTGTTGTTATTGTTATTTTGTTTTAATTTTAAATTTCTTTTAAAATTATCAAAATTATAATAATTTGCACGTAATTTTCCATTATCATTATTATCATTTTTATTATTACTATTAAAACTACCATATTTAACATTATCACCGTGATCATTATTATTCCATACATTTTGACCATTTTCGAAAATTTTTATCAATTTCCTATACGGTAAATTCGGAATTTGTGTTGTTGGAAATGATTGTGTAAAATCTTCAGTATGATCTTCTTTATTATTTTCAATTAATGATTTATTATTTTCAATATCATCATCATCATCATCATTATTGGCAAATAATAATTTATGTTTTTCTTTTAAATCATTTACTTTATGTTTAATAGAATAGAAATTTACTAATGGTAATAATGTTGTTGGTAATTCTGTGGTCATTACAATTGATGGTAATTGTGATGGTGGCTGTATAGCTTTTATTCTTGATACTGCTAAATTTGGTGGTTCAATCATTTTTAATGCCTGATTTTTATAGTGTGGTAAAAATTTATTTTTTATATTTTGTAATTCAACACGTTGCTGTTGTCGATAATTACGTTCGATTTGATTAACTTGATATGTTGGTAAAAGTGGCATTTTTGGTTTTGCTTCCAAACGTACGACACCTGGTCGTGGTGGTGGTGATGTTACCGGTATAATTTGTTGACTTCTTAATTGTTTACTATTTCTTATTGATGTTGTATACGATTTTGGAATATAATTTGGTAATTTTGGTTGTGGTGGCTCATTAAAATCACTATATTTAACATTATCAACAATTTGATTTAATACACTATTTTTATTTTTATTAAAATTACTATTTGAATGTCTATCGCTTGGTGCATAAAAATTTATTGATTTTGCTGGTGACAATGTTCGTGATGGGAATGAATTAAAATAGATCATTCGATTTGTAATTGGTGACACTGTAATCCCATAACAACTATGATTATTAATCAATAAATATAAACTATTAATAATCACTGTGAAAACTATTAGATTTACACTTCGTGTCAAATTCATTTTTAAAACTGTAACGTTAAAAATTGTAAATTTTGCTTTTATATATCACTTTCCCATAAATAGTGAATTTTTATCGTTAATTTGAATTGATGGGAAAGGGAAATTGTATTATATACGTTTCTTTTTTTGTTTTTTATTTTTTTACTTTTGTTGGTGTTCTCTGTCAAATATCTGCTTTA